>OX438927.1:13030000-13215000 GCA_949316025.1 Lapara coniferarum
CAAAGTAACTTTTAATGAATATCATGTGGGTGGACCTAGGTATCGAAATATAGCAGAACATCCAAACTTTCCCATTCATATAATATAATAAAATAAAATAGAGCCTATATTTTAAGATAGACCTCTACCAATACATAAATATAACCACATTTAGGTCCATGCAGTAGTTTTTGCGTGATGCGTGTACAAACATACAAACAGACGCAAATTCTAATAATTGTTATTTGGCTTTTGTTGCTCTAATGAACCCGATATTCGTTTTTCGACAATGGGTATCTACTAGTGGTGTAACGAATATTTGCATTCGCATTCGCAAGATATCATGCGAATATTTTGAGAATATTATTGCTAAGACATGTGAAAATCTATTATATAAAAATGAATCCCATTTTCCTTGGCCACGGCATCACGCGTGAACGGCTGGACTGATTTCGTTATTTCTTTTTTTGATGTGTTTATTATTGTCAGGAGAAGGTTCTTATGAAAGAAAAAAATAAGAAAATTGCGCGGAAAAACGGCTGGACCGATTTTAATGAAATTTTTTTGTGTGTCTCCAAGAGGATTCGAGAATGGTTTGTAGCGCTGTACTCGGGTTCTAGGATTTTATTTCCTTTTTAGGGCAGGACAACGTCTGTCGGGGCCGCTAGTAATTTATAAAATAACACTGCAACAGATTATGTTAACAATGTATTAATCATACGTTTGTTAGTATTTATAGTACTTGTACAAAATAAAAATTATATATTTTGATAACAATAAACTTCCAACTTTCTCATCGATGTCTTATGAAGTTTAAGTTTTTTTTTTTTACCGAGATCACAACGTGATAGTATTTATATGAGATATCTCTATAGTTAATATATTATTAGTTTATAAAATTATAGGAAAATAATAATATTTTCCTATAATTTTATAAACTAATAATATTTTATAATAAAGATTTTAATGTGTTAGTATAAACTAACACATTAAAATCTTTTGAGACATTATAAATTATTCATGTTTTTCATTCAATATACCTTAAAGGAAAATAATCAATAAACTCGCTTCAATGTGTATACCTTTCAATTCCTTCAGTTGCACGGATGACTCACTATTTACTTAACCCGAATGGACTAGTTATATTTTTTTTACCAAAACTAGCGTTTTTTTTTCGTAAATTGGAGTGATTAAGTTACTAACGTCGATATATAGCGTTGCAGTCTTCGGAAGACCGTGAAGCATATCGGAAGCTCTATTGACAGACAGGGCAATCCTCCTGACACGACTTCCGTGCTTACAATGTTGAAAGTATCAAGGAGACGATCGAGCGGAACAAAGGCTCTAAATTGTTCGTAAAAGAACTATCTATCGGGTAAAGCCAAATGGCCAAGCTGAAGACGAAAAACGGCAATGTAATGTCGATGAAGGCAGTGCTATTGAGAGAGCTTGACAGGTTCTACAACAAGGCAGCAAGCAAGGAAAAATCACTACTGAACTTCTATAAGCGGGCGGTGCGCCGCTACTAAAAGTCCCTCAGAGGCTTTTTTATTCCGCGCTGCTCGAGGGTGTAACGGCTGTAACAAGAGTATGGTGCTGTTCTTCAAGAAAGGTCAAAAGAATTATAAGCCCATCGCACTTCCGAGCCATGCTTATAAACTGTTCTCGAGGGTTATCACGAATCAAGTTCAGGCTAGATAACTTCCAGCCTCCCGAGCAAGCCGGATTCCGAAAAGGCTATAGTACCATAGATCACATTTATACAATGTTATATAGGAAAACTGAGAAATATAAGTTGCCACTTTACTTAGCGTTTGTGGACTATAAGAATGACTTTAATTCGATCGACACCTGGGCTGTATTGCAGTTCCTCCAGTTCAACGCCATCGTGTCAGTCTAAGTACAAGAGCAGAGCACGAAGGCTATTCCACTACACAGAGGCGTGAGATAGGGAATGTTATTTCTCTGAAATAAGTATAATTATACGACATCTTCAAGGCTCAAATTTTTTGATTAGAAAGGATTTGGAATTAGCTTTAATGACGAGTAGGTACATTACTCACATTTGATTTGCCGTAATATTGTTGTCATGTCAGAATTATTTTAAGACCATGGCATTATGATTATTTGTTCGAAGACCGCGACCGAGTTTCCCACCTGGTAAGCCTTAACATGAATAAGACCAAAATCTTGTCCAATGCTCATTTTGTGCATATGCCGATTAGGGTTGAGAACGTAACTCACGAAGCTGTCGACGGATCTGTCTATCTAAGAAAAGTGTTCCAGTTAAGCAAGTCTTACTTCATGATAGAGGTCTAAACCAGCTCGGTTGAGCAGCGTTCGGAAAACTAGGCAAGGTCTTCTCATCTAAAATACCTCAGAGCTTAAAGACAAAAATCTTCATCAATGAGTGTTACCAGTGATGACGTGCGGCTTTGAGACGTGGCCTTTGACTATGTGCCACCTAAGACGGCTGACAGTCACTCAGCGAGCTATGAAGATGCTCAGTATGTCTTTGCGCAATCAAATTGGAAATGAAGAGATTCGTAAGAGAACGAATCTCGCTGACATATTTCGAACAAGCCACTCTATTTGGACTTCACGACGCTTAGTATCAGTTGCAGTGGGGTCACTTTGCAGCTAATTTCACGTAACGCACGATAAAATCTTTTGATGCCAAATAAAAATCGCATATTCGCATTCGCATTCGCATTCGCGAATGTTGAAAATTGGATATTCGTTACCTCACTAGTAGATACTACTATGTACAGATAGTCTACTATGTACAGATCGGCCTGTTACAATTTTATTTTATGTATAGAGAGCCATGTAGCAGCAATAGTTGCTAGAATTGACGCGATTTTAGCCTCTATCGGGATAATACTAGTCATACTGGGACACGTGTTCACGCATTGAGAGCACAGAAACATCTGAACGGTCTGCGGTCACTGTTCCGGGGTCCGGAGTCTAGGGCCCGGAGTCCTGGGTCCGGAGTCGTGGGTCCGGGGTCCGGAGTCCTAGGTCCTGGGTCCGGGGCGGTGCCACGGGGGTGCGGCGTGAAGAGCGCACCGCACAACAAATCAGTGCGGCCGCTCCAAATTCGATCGTCTGTTTATGCTTTAAGTGTAAGATCCCTCGTCAGTATAGTCCAGTCATTATAGTAAGTTCACCTCGGAATTCGAGATACCCAGCTGTAAGTCTGTAAATACTAGTATATTGACACCCTAAAAGTTGTTTCAAAACCTACATATGGTAGGGTGTAAGCAACTATTAAATTTCAAGGTCAAAGGTCACAAAAATCGGTTTTCGAAAAGGTTCCATCTTCGTTAATGTCGCTCTGATGTGGTAGAGCATTGAGACAAGCTTGCCCAGACAAAGCTCTATAGCTAAAGCTAAAGCTTGCTCAAGCTCTTTAGCTTGTGGCAAATGTAATGGGCGAGCTTGTCTCAATGCTCTACCATATCAGAGCGACATTAACGAAGATGGAACCTTTGACCCCGAAATCATGGAAGAACTTGAGACAAATGTCGTTAAAGACGATAATGAAGACCAGTTTGAAATTTACCAGCAGCCAGAAGACGACGATGAAGAGGAACAAGATGATTAAAATTATAAATTGTAGTTTTTGAGCGACATTAACGAAGATGGAACCTTTGACCCCGAAATCATGGAAGAACTTGAGACAAATGTCGTTAAGGACGATAATGAAGACCAGTTTGAAATTTACCAGCAGCCAGAAGACGACGATGAAGAGGAAGAAGATGATTAAAATTATAAATTGTAGTTTTTGTACCCTTTATTCCATTTCTTTACTTTCAATAAAAATAAATGTATTCAATGATATTTTTTAATAAAAAGATTAATGCATAATTTATTTGTTTTTTTTTCATCATGTAAGAAGTGATAAATATTAATTAGTTTAAAATTCAAATATAATTTCTATATTTTCATTAACAATTCTGCAATTACATGGGCAGGTAAGTGTTGTTAAATAAATTAATACTGAATAAAAAGTGGATAACTTAGGAAAAAAATGATAAAATATAATATAATAGTTAATAAAAATTGACAAATATTTATAACCATTGATTTATCGATAGTTCATCAACTATATATGGCGCGTTTTCGACCGGAGGCACCGGTTAACCTGAAGTGATGCTGTGACCGCACGTTCTCCGCCCTATATCTCGAAAACGGTTCACCGTATAAAAAATTTTTTTAAACAAAATTTGTAGAGAATTTTGTATTCTACAATATTGATAATAAATACAAATAGCAAAAAAACCCATAGGAAATGAGATATTTCCAAAAAAAGCGCAAAAGACCGATTTTTGTGACCTTTGACCTTGAAATTTAATAGTTGCTTACACCCTACCATATGTAGGTTTTGAGACAACTTTTAGGGTGTCAATATACAAGTATTTACAGACTTACAGCTGGGTATCTCGAATTCCGAGATTCTTACCTAATTTAAGCTTAAATGACTGGACTAGTAGTACTAGTAGAGTAACTCACCGTCGACCTGCGGCGTGCTGGGAGCGGCGTATGGCGCAGGCGCGGGGTGTGCGGGGTGCGCGGGGTAGGGCGCGACGTACTTGGTGGAGTAAGGTGCGGGCGCGGGTACGGGCGCGGGGTGTGCGGGGGGGTACGGCGCCGCGTACGGCACGCCCGCTCCCTGCACCGGGTACGTCGCCACTGCTATTGCAACACATATTCACAACATCGTATTATATCCTCCAACAACTTCGTGTGTGGGTTTCCCTTCCTTCGACTACTCCCGGCCGACTGACGTTTTTGTATCTACTTTAGCCGATATTTAACACAACCATCTGCATCCAATTCGAAGAATCTAATCCCGAGGTAATGTTGTTGTCTTTTTTTTTTTTTGTTTTCGCGGAGAAAGTGCGTTACCACTACCGCCCGGCCTTCGTGGGGGGTGACCGAGCGCGACCCGGCGTTGAGCCGCCCGGAGAGATGGAAAACATCGGGCGACCACCGGGCCGAGTCCCTAACCTATGTACACCGCACGGCATACCAACCAAAACACCGCGGTGGCCATCTTCGGCGCATTAGGGACGGCTGCGGGCTTCCTCTGACGAATGTCTAAGTTGTCGTCCGCAACCGCCCCTACGCCGTGCCGCCTGGTGCGGCCCGTCTCCTTTGTGGGGGGCTCAGACGCCCCCGCGCACCGAAGGACGCTCTCAGCGTCTACGGCAGCGTGAGGCCAACCAGCCACGCTGCCGTCCATCACGGGGGTCACAACAATATTGTGTAATGACGGACAGCCCCCTGCCGCCCGCCCGTGACCCCCGGTGGCCACTATTAGTCGCCTTTTACGACAGGCAGGGGATACCGCGGTGGAATTCTCCAAACGCCCCCAATCCACAGGGCGGCCCCCAATCCACAGGGCGACATCACGTGATCAACAGACTTTATTGACACTATAGTACCGGCACGCTATGATGGCCGATCTGACACATTTCAAGAGTGAGGTGAAATCTCATTTTTAAAATATCGAATTTCGAAAAACAAATGCTGAATTATGTCGTAAAGTTATACATTCCACAAATTTGACTGCACGTCACTGTTAACAATAATGTACAGCAACTTGCACCTTCAACGTAGTTATGAATTAACATGAAACTTGATGAGCGGACAAACGTCACAAGTGTCACAACGACCATCATAGCGTACCGGTATTATGATCATAGCACAGAGCAACGAGACTTCTCCGAGCAAAAAATACTCATTTGAGCTTTAAGCAACACGATACTATTTAATATTTGTCGGAGACAGTGACGGCCGATATCGATACACGTAGGTTCACATAATAAAAGTCACAAATGAATTCTCTTTAACTCGCTATTTATTGTTCGTTCGTCAATTATTACGTAATCGAATGTTCACAGAGTACAATACCACGTCAGGAATAGTTATTAACTTTGGTTATTATAACACACTGCATATCGAGACAATTACTTAACCGTTTGGTTAAGTGATTACAATCAACTCACCTAGTAACAACTCGAAATAACATAGTAACCGCTTTACTAAGCACTGACCGATATGAACACCACCATAGTTACCACATAGTATTGAACTGCACCCAACTACTTGCAACACCACCGAACTTAATGACGACAGACTAAGACTGTTTCTTCAAATGATTCGGCACCCCTTTATACACCCAACTGTAACTCCCACTACGAGTTCGACATACCGACTGGTTTGTCGCACGATTATTATTTTATCTTACCCGACTTAATATATTCAGACACCCTCAATGAAATTAATAAAAATGATAATTCCTTTTTATACTTCCTTCCTGTCCCGACATATTAATAATGTCTAATGGTGATAAATATTGACTAGGTAATGAGGAAAACCCGTCGCTACCGAAACCACATTCCCGTTACCTATTACTGTTAGAAAGGGAAACCCACGGGCGGCATCCGAGTATGGTCATAGGTGTCAACCAAAGGTAACAACAAACAGCGGTAAAGAGAGAGACGAATAACAAAAATAAAAAACCCGACTGCGTCAATATCTGCCATTCATTGCAGAACTGAAAAGATAGAAACAAGATTTTAATTTGAATATTTTATTTTGTTTTTGAATAATATTAGTTGACAGTGTTCACAAACGAAACGCTGACGGACGCATACCACGCTCACTTCTCATAATTTGGTTGGAGATGTAGGAAAAGGAACAAAATCTCGGAGTGAGCAGATTCCGCCTCTGAAGTCTTGGCTTCGAATGCCGGTTGGGCAAAGTGATATTGGATTTTTCTTCTCAGTATCAGCCCGGAGTCTGACATTTGGGTCCGATATGGTGATTGGCTCGTCCTCTACCATATCATGGCATGGAACATAGATGGCGATATTTGGTTGCCCTAGTACCACCTTTGCCTACCACTTCGGGGATAAAAGCGTGATGTTCTTTGTTTTTGTTGTATAGAGACAGTGGCACTCACCGGTATGCTGCTGCTGCGGGTAGAGCGCCGCGCTGCCCGGCTGAGTCGGAGCTGCACGCACAACACACATGCTACATCATACAACTCACAACACACGCCGACCAATGCGGAGCGAATCCCTGTTTTCCAATTCCTCCTTATAAGTGTGCCAAAAAATTTTTTATTTTTTTTTGATGTTTAAGACTGACCATCAGACACCATCCGATCATACTTGATACTTTTTCTACTTATGTTATTTAAATCTAAGCTATTCAAGGAAAAATCAATATGAGTGTTTTTTTTTTCATTTGATGCAATTCATTTTTTTTATATATTTCTCAGCTCAGACAATATTTTACACGTATTGAATAACACTGAGTTTAGCACAATTTAGTTACTCGCTTAACTTTGACATAAACCCATGGCTGAGTGGAAGACTTAAAGCGAAAACTAAATTCGATTAATATTTAAACTCAACCTTACAATATCATTTCACAAACAATTACTATTATCGGAATAACAAGAACTCATCGAGAGGCGAATTTTATTATTATGACTTTATAAGCCCTGTGTATATGTTTATGTACCTATGTCATTACGTTAAATTGTCTTTGCTACAGAATCCAGATATCATGCCCACCACCAGTGGCGAAGGTTCCATACAACCCGATTCCTACCGGCTTCCCTTTTATAATGTATGCAAGCAAAATCTTAAAATAAAATTATATTATTAACAAACAAACAACTTCATTTTCATCGATCGACGTAAAATAGTTTAAATAAATGGTAATAGATGGCGTTGGCCAGCGCGCTATCGCCCTATGTTTTCGCGCCATTGTGACCCGTCGCCACGGCGGCCGCGCGAGGGAACCCGCTGTCGCTTAGCTTCCCTCGCCGTCTCTTTTTTCCTCGCGCATGTTTGCGTATTTGCTATCTCTGTCTTATTTGTTCATTCATACCGATACATTTTTCGTTCACGGAGAGATGCGTAAGAGGTAAGCCGAGATCTTTTAGCTTCACTATTAACCGCCCATGAATTATTGTTGCTCACCAACTACGACCAACTAAGACTTACGAGGTCTTTTTTAATTAGAAGCGTATATTTGTATTATTGACGTTTGAAAACTCAAGTAAACAATTTCACCGGTTCGATAAGTTTGTTTGGTACGTGCAACTAGAGACTAGATTAATGAGTTAGTTTTAAAATTGCGTTATTTATTTATAACCTAGAAAAACTTATTAATATTTTAAGAAATTGTGAAGTGTTGCTTCGTATTATACATCGATTATTATAAGGTACAGAAACTACTGCTTGACGGCTCATTTCTTGTGTAAACTGTGTTTTAAATGTGATAAAATACCTGAATTTTTTTTGGATGCACTAACTAAGTTAAAAGCAATATAATACCTATTTACTATAAGAGATATCAGATAAGTATGTATCTACCTATTTTAGATAATAGTTTTTTTTCTACCTTTTTACGAAAAATATGCTAACGCGGAGCATGGTAGATACATGACGTCATAATAGGGTAAGAACTATGAAGTGATTTGCTTTATTTCTTGTTTAGGTGTTAATCACCTATTCTAGTAGCTGTTATAATGATTTGAGTACTTTTACAACACTACCTTCAAAATGCATCTAGACTTTTAGGATTTTTATAGCGTACCTAATAGGCTAAAATGTAATTATAGTTGGAACGATTTGCAGACCATATTTATTCATATTATTAACCATATTTTGGTGTCGGGTTCCCTTTCGGAAAATGTCACCCTTCGCCACTGCTCACCACGCATTAGTTATCGCCGTAAAGCGGATTCGTATTTCGTATGCCGTAAATATAATTAGTATGTAGTATAATATTGTTAGGAACTGAAGCGATTTGGATTTAAATAAAAACGATTTATCACAGATTTTACATAAACATTTATCACTGGTTTTACACAAAGACATTTAACAGAAATACTTTTCAAAGATATCTGCGACTAACCGACCAGTATGAAAGTCAAAGATAAACTTACTCCACTGCTACTGAGATGGATGCGAGACTGAGCGCGTAAGAGAGCGAATGAGAGCTAATATCGATATGGCACCCTTTTTATACACCCAACTACCACTTCCACGATTCATTTGACATTTAGATTGAATTTAGTCACAGGTCAGTACGTTCCAAATACCGTTACAAATTACTGTTACTAAACATTTATCCTAATAATATAATTAACACCGAACGGACATACAACACTGCACTTACACACATTACGTGGAAATTTTAATGTAAGAGGAGCGGCGCTTTAGCGAGTAAGATGTTTCTTAGGGCCGTGAATGAAATCCTCCTAGCCAGTTTCGGCCACGGCGGCCAATCTCAACGGAGATCAGCCAGGTACGCAGGAGATATTATAGTGCACAAGTGTGTGCGCTGCGCAATACACAGGTGCACTCGCTATTCCTTCACTCTCATAGTCCGGTGAGACGGCAATCGGACATGACCGGAGAGAGATCAGGCGCAGGACCAACGGCTTTACGTGCTTTCCGAGGCACGGGGGTATCACACCGCCAACTTCCTGACTCCGAGCTGCGACTGAGTAAATTTTAAGATGGAAAAACCCAGTCACAATTTTTTTTGGCTCGACCCGGGATTCGAACCCAGGACCTCAGCGCGCAAATCGTACTCGTAATGCGTACGCAATACCACTACGCCACCGAGGCAGTCGCCGTATAATGTATCGTTAGGGCCGTATTAATAATTCAATCTCAAGTTTGAGTTACATCTCAAGTAGACACAATATACTGGACTCTTCATACATTATGTCTACTTGAGATTGATTTATTAATACCGCCCTTAGGCCTTAGCACTTGATACAGAGCCTCACCTGAATTGTCAATCTGGAAGCGGAGAAGTATGAGAAAGATTGTTTTTGTGAAATTATCGATTTTGATTTATCGATTGCACAATAAGAAAAATAAAACTTTTTCACTAGGTAATTAACTCAAAGTAATTAAATGTTACGTATATAGGTATATGAAACATAGTGCATTTAATTACAGTCATATCAATAAATAAAATACCAATAATTTAATGAAAATCCAATACTATGATTATCGATTTCATATCGATTAATATTCATCTTAAAATATTTTTAATCTATCACTGGTACTGCTCTTGCTAGTTTTGTCACCAGTGTTGCCAACGTAGTGGATTTCCCTCTAAAACTTGTGGTTATTTTAGTGGATTAGTTTTTTAGTCAGTGGGAGGAAAAGACAAATCCACTTAAACATATTACTTGTTTTGATCTAGGTATACTAATATTATCTATACTAATATTATAAAGCTGAAGAGTTTGTTTGTTTGTTTGTTTGAACGCGCTAATCTCAGGAACTACTGGTTCGAATTGAAAAATTATTTTTGTGTTGAATAGACCATTTATCGAGGAAGGCTTTAGGCTATATAACATCACGATGCAACTATTAGGTGCGAAGAAATAATGGAAAATGTGAAAAAAACGGGGAAAATTATTCATCCTTGAGGGCTTCCATTGCGTACGCTGCGAAAACGGTTCAAGGTACCAAAAATATATGTATGAAAGAATTATTCCTCTTGAAATGATCTTAAACAATGTCCGCGACAGTATATGTCTATCTTTTAAGATTAACTCACTAGAACCGTTTTTATGGTAATCAAATTTGGTAGAAATTAATGCATTATTGGTTAAGAGTTGTATCAACGTCATAATATTAATCTTTATCCAAATAAATGTGATAGAGTGATTCAACGGGAAGGTTTTTATGTACTTTTAGCCCGGAAAAACTTTTTAACGCGGGCGAAGCCGTGGGCAAAAGCTAGTTATAATTATAAAGCTGAAGAGTTTGTTTGTTTGTTTGAACGCGCTAATCTCAGGAACTACTGGTCCGAATTGAAAAATTCTTTTTATGTTGAATAGACCATTTATCGAGGAAGGCTTTAGGTTATATAACATCACGATGCAACTATTAGGAGCGAAGAAATAATGGAAAATGTGAAAGAAGCGGGGAAAATTTTTCATCCTTGAGGGCTTCCATTGGATGCGCTGCGAAAACGGTTCAAGATACCAAAAATATATGTATGAAAGAATTATTCCTCTTGCAATGATCTAACAAAATGTCCGCCACAGTGTATGTCTATCTTTTAAGATTAACTCACTACAACCGTTTTTATTGTAATCAAATTTGGTCGAAATTAATGCATTATTTGTTAAGAGTTGTATCAACGTCATAATATTAGTCTTTATCCAAATAAATGTGTTGGATAGAGTGATTCAACGGGAAGGTTTTTATGTACTTTTGACCCGGAAAAACTTATTAACGCGGGCGAAGCCGTGGGCAAAAGCTAGTATATAATATAGGTAAAATAGTAAGAAACAACACTATTGCAAAATAAAAAACTCGCCAGAAGAAATCTATGCTCAAAAAAGGGCACCGGAAATTCAGTTGTAGTAGATTTATGGTGGATTTCGATTTAAAGAAGATCCTACTTTTAGTGGTTTCTGGTAGTTTGAACAGGCATTTTTAATTTTCCCGTGTAGTAATATAGTGGTACTGACGTGCGAGCACCCTGCCGCGGTTGCGCGAGCGGCTGCACCGGTAGCAGCACGTCACGATCATCGCCAGCAACACCATCACCCCCAGCACCGGCAACAGCACGTCCATCATGCCATGCTCGTTCGCCTTTTGCGCACAACACAAACATCATTAATGGACGATTAAAACAACAAAAACAAAACACATTCATTTATTTTAATTCCATCTTAATCTTTGGTCAGATTCCTAGAATAGTCAATCATAATAAATCTTAAAATTATAAGCGTGTCGTGTCGTGTGTAAAACGCAACTCGTAAGACGATGTCTTTTAATTACCCGACTGCGAAAGAGAGAGGGTTATGTTTTTCGAGTGTATGTATGTATTTATGTATGTATATTTCTTTCACGTGTTTTATGTTTTTTTTCTCCCTAACGAAGTAAAAATGAAATTTAAAAAATATGTAATTGATTTAGCGAAATCTAATAATCAAATCCAAAATCCAGAAACGTTTTTTCTGCATCCTACTAATATATACGAAGATGGTAAAATTATTGCTCATCTGAAATCTGACAGCGCTCCTGGAATTGTACGGCATACATGCCTCGCTCGTTGTTCAAAGATCAACGCGTAATTAATAAAAAATACAGAGATAGCGCCAAAAGGTTAGGCCTAGTTCCATAATTTGCCAATAGATGGCGCTGTACAAAATGTATATCGCGATGTCAAGATTCTGGGGCCGCTATTTATAAGGGTTCGAAAGTTTTGGCTCGGCAGTTCGGAGTCCCAGTGCAACCAAGTACATCAATGCGGAAGTGTTAGTGAGTCAAAGTGTTAGTAAGGACCACAGTGCGAGAAGAGTGAGGTGAACTAGTGCTATCACTGTATTGGTGTTAAGTACTGTATTAGTAGTACTTGTGCTAAATAGTGTATTCAGTGCAACAATAAAAGGATACAAGTGCAAACAGGTGTTATCAGTGCAACCCCCCGAACTCATAGTACACCCCAAGCAAGGCTATCCTAAAATTGGTCCTTCGAGCCGGATTCAGTTACCTCTATCAAGCAAAGTTCAGTAACCTTTAACCAAGCAAAGTTCAGTGACCTCTAAACAGGCAAAGTTCAGTGACCTGTACCAAGCAAAGTTTAGTGACCTCTACCAAGCAAAGTTCAGTGAACTTTAACCTAGCAAAGTTCAGTGACCTGTACCAAGCAAAGTTTAGTGACCTCTACCCAGGCAAAGTTGAGTGACCTCTACCAAGGCAAAGTCAAGTGACTTTTAACCAGGCAAAGTTTAGTGACCTGTAGGAAGCAAAGTTTAATGACCTCTAACCAGGCAAAGTTCAGCGACCTCTACCAGTAAAGTTTGTTAGTAGTGACCCCTTCCAAACGCGATTGATTTGTTGTGGATTGTGGCGTTGCCTCAAAGCTATGTGCAAACTTGAGTCCAGTAACACCATTGGAGTCATCTGAAGTCAACCAACTGAGGAGAGCAGAGCAGTATTTTTTAAGTTTTATTATTTTATTTATTTATTTTTTAAGTAGGTAGTTAGTCTAAGTTGTAACAATGCAAGGGCTCATCAATGCACAAGTTAATATACATAATTCTATGTATTAATAGAGGTTTAATTAATTTCAAAAAGAGTCCTAAAGATCGTATCACAAAAGAATACTTAGAAACAAGAATTGACAATTTAGAAAATGACTGGCAAGCTTTTAAAACTAATAATCTCAAATTATATGAAAATTCGAAACTAGATGAAATAGAAAAGTCAATTTATGTTACGCAAAACATTTATGAAAATTGTGAGGAAAATTACTTTATTTATAAGTCTTTGTTGGCAGCCAATTTATCAGGAAAGGTTGAACAACCATGCAATGAAAATAATAAAAGCAATCAGCCTAGCATGAATTCAGCAGCAAAGCTGTCTAAAATTAAGATTCCAACCTTTTCTGGTAATTATTCTGAATGCACGACATTCCGTGATTTATTTACTTCATTAGTACACAATTATAATAGCTTAGACGATGTACAAAAGTTACACTACTTAAAAACACATTTAGTAGGCGAAGCAGATAAACTTTTGAGAAATACTCCTGTTACCAGCGCCAATTACAGTCGTTGTTGGTCGTTATTAGAGAAGCGTTATAACAATAAAAAATATTTAGCCAATTGTATTCTTAAACGTTTATTTAGTCAAAAACGAATGAACGCTGAATCAGCGATTGCTATAAAAGACTTTTTAGACACCACCAATGACTGTTTGGACGCATTAACAAATATTAGTGTTGACGTAACCACATGGGATATCATGATAATTCACATAATATCGTTCAAGTTAGATACCGAAACGCGTAAGCAATGGGAACTTAAAACCGCAAATAACCAATCGAATGATTTACCTACTTTAGCTCAGTTGAAAGAATTTATGGAAAGTCGTTTTCGTGCATTGGAAAATTTTGAGTTCAAGAAAGTATCAACACAACATGCAACTACTGACTCCAACCGTCCACACACAAAGGCATTAATAGCCACAGATAGACTATGCGAATACTGCAATGACAGGCACAAACTTTGCTTTTGTAAAAAGTTTGCAAACGAGGATTATGCAGTGCGACGCGATTTCGCCAGTAAAAGGTCTATATGTTTTAATTGTTTGGGCAGTAATCACAGTGCATACACTTGCAAAAACCCAGCTCGCTGTAAAATTTTTAATAATAGACACCATTCTCTACTGCATTCACCAGCTGATTCATCAGATAAAAGAAAAAATGAATCTGATACAGCAAAGTCTCCAATAGTTTCGTGCTATTCGACTCGTAAGACCCTGAAGCCCGGACAAGTTTTATTGGCCACAGCGTTAGTGCATGCCGAGTCAGGGTTAGGAAATAATTTAACACTAAGAGCTTTGGTTGATCAAGGCTCACAAGCTTGTTTTATTACGGAAGCAGCAGTTCAATTATAACGTCTTAAGAAGAGCCCTGCCAACGGCATCATAACGGGTTTGGGAGAACGGCATCAGAACATCGTATAAAATCGAGATATATGGTTACAATCACAATAAAATCAAGAGTCGACGAGAACTTCAAACTACATATTAAAGCTTACGTGTTGAAAAATATCACGTCATGCTTACCTGAAAGCAGTCGTCGGAGAAGACCTCTCGCTGCCGGCCGTGGTCGCTTCCATGGTCGGCGGCCGGGAGGCCTGGCGGGCGGTGGCCCACTTCTGCGAGGTGGTCCTCTCGCGGAAGGAGAGTGCCGAGATCGATCGCCAGCGCAGTGGTGATCCCTCCCGCCGCCAGACGAGACGTAGGAGGCGTCGGGTGGACGACTGATAGACGTCTCCCGCCCTGTGGATTGGGGGTGTTTGGAGAATTCCACCACGGTATCCCCTGCCTGTCGTAAAAGGCGACTAATAGGGGCCTCCGGGGGTCACGGGTGGGCGGGAGGTGCCGCCCACCTATTAGTCTAGCCAACTTCTGTGACCCCCGTGATGGACGGCAGCGTGTCTCTGCCTTGGACGCAATAACAGGAAAAGGACCGCAACAGCGGTACACGCAGGGGCGGTTGCGGACGACAACTTAGACGTGAGTCGGAGGAAGTGAGTATTTAGCAGATCCAGATTTCAACATTCCGAACAAAATTGATATCTTACTTGGAGCAAATGTGTACAGCCATATTCTAAAAGAAGGCATGAAGAGGAGCCCAAACGGAAACTTTATTGGTCAAAGCACGAAGCTTGGATGGAGAGTATCAGGCACGGTCAATGAGAGGTCAAGCAAAGATAAAAAAAACTCGAACATAATTTCAGTATTGCATACTAGAACACAAGAGGAAGATATTTTTAAGAAATTCTGGGAATTAGAGGAACAGTTATCAAGATCAACATGGTCAGAAGAAGAACAAGCATGTGAAGAGTATTTCAAAAGGACAACAAATAGAACACCGGAAGGGCGATATACATATAGTAAATTTGCCATTCCGAGAAGATTTTGCACGTTGTCAAAACAACGGATCTCTAGAGATAGCAATAGCTAAGTTTAAATCACTGGGAAAAAGACTCTCGAAAGACTTAAAACTCAAGGCCAGTTACACGGAAGTAATTAACGAATGTTTACAACTAGGGCACATGCGACATGTTGAAGAAAGGGACAAGGGGGCAAAAGAAGCAGTCTATTTATCCCATCATGCAGTTTTACGAATGGATAAATCAACCTCAAAGGTTCGAGTAGTATTTAATGCTTCCAGCAAAAACAAACTAGCAGTTTCGCTAAACGATTGTTTAATGGTGGGACCGAAATTGCAGCCAGATTTAAAACATTTAGTTTTTCGATGGAGAGTCCATCCAATTGTTATGGTGGCGGACATTGTCAAAATGTATCGTCAAGTTCGTATAGCAGAACAAGATGCTAAGTTTCAACGCATTGTGTGGCGCGATAAACCGGAAGATATAATTAAGGAATATGAATTAATGACACTCACGTTTGGGACAGCTTCAGCACCTTACTTAGCTGTCAGAGCACTGCAACAATTAAGTAATGATGAAGCGAAGGATTACCCAATAGCCGCACCAAAAGTGAAAGAATCATTCTACATGGCAGACTTAATGACTGGATGCTTCGACATTAAGGAAGGAGTGGCACTCTATAAAGAGATGAATGAATTACTTTTAAGTGATGGATTTGAGCAACAAAAATGGAACAGTAACAATGAAGAATTATTATCATACTTCCAAACACGAGGGAACAAACAAGAAGCAAATGTGCAGAAAGTCGCAAAAACCGCAGACGAGCTCAGTAAAGAAATTAAAATAGACGACATTACGAAAATATTGGGTCTTACTTGGGACCGCTGCGAAGATAATTTTAGATATTCGGTGAATTTACCCACAAAGAAAGAACCAGAAACGAAAAGATCTATTATGTCTATAATCGACCGGTTATATGACCCATTGAGATGGATCGCACCAAGTGTGATAGTCGCAAAAATATTTATTCAAAGGCTATGGCTGGCAGGCGTTGATCGGGACGAACCTATTTCAGCTGATTTAAAGGAAAGTTGGGACAATTATCGAAATCAGTTACCAAAATTAACTGAAGTGCGTATTCCACGATGGTTACATATAAAGAAACACACTGCTAATATAGAACTCCATGGATTTTGCGACGCCTACAAAATAGCTTATGCCGCTGTGATTTATGTAAGAATAGTAGATTATGATGGCAATATACATGTCTCATTGTTAACATCCAGAACAAGAGTTGCACCAATTAAGCAGGTTAGCATTCCGCGCTTAGAGCTATGCGGTGCAGTACTGCTAGCAAAATTATTAGCCGAAGCAGCTGAAGTACTAGGTCTCAAGAAAAACAATATAAGGGCATGGGCTGATTCAACAGTAGTTCTTGCATGGCTAAGTAGTCATCCCAGTAGATGGAAGACCTTTGTAGCAAATAGAGTATCAGAGATATTAACAACAATAGACTCGTCTCGTCGAAATTTAAATAACCCCGACACAAAAAATATCTAAGTAAAATAATAATAGTGTCTTTGTCGTTTATAGTAATATTTTGACCCAAGCGTCCTCATGTCGGGGGACCGAGCTCCGGACCAGGGAGATGAAAA
Organism: Lapara coniferarum; assembly: GCA_949316025.1. NCBI lineage: Eukaryota > Metazoa > Arthropoda > Insecta > Lepidoptera > Sphingidae > Lapara > Lapara coniferarum. The sequence continues at coordinate 13,047,110 of OX438927.1, forward strand.
TACTTCTTTAGCGGTCTCCCGACGCGACGACGGTTGGGTCAAAATATTACTATAAACGACAAAGACACTATTATTATTTTGAAAGCTAGAAGATTCTCCCGATTTTTCTACCGATTTTCAGCGATTCGATGCTAAAATCCCCCTTTTCGTTCATATTTTGCGATTCCTTGGTTTTAAATATGTTGCTGTTTGGGGCGGCGGGGGCTAGTATTTTTAAAGGGGCGGCAAAAATTGTTCAAAATATTTACATTCATGACGGGGCGTGGGGGGGGGGGGGGAGTATGCGTGACTCTCGTTTGTTGAAATTACCTACTTGTGGTACAATAATAGTCCCTAGAGTTTAAAATTAAGGGGGTTTTCATTGAATATTGCTTGTTTTTTTGTATATACCGATTTTTGCTCCAAATATACCGATTTTTCTTGGCAACTCTACCGATTTCACATTTTGTCGTCCGAGACCACTGCTTGCGGCGGCGTCGTGTGCCGGGTCGGTCACTTCCCTGTAACATGGTTGAGGAAGCCGATGGCTGGCACATGCGTCATACTCGAGAACGGGTGCTGCCTGTGTGGACTGGTCTGCTCTGTTTGATGGTTGAATCTATTGTTTACTTAAACTTAAACATGTAGGTGGTTGTTCGACTTAGGTATTCTCTGTTAATTTTCGCATTTATTATCCATCTTTGAAATTGAATTTATATTGTTATTAACTAATTGTAAAATATATGTATAAAAAAAAATACATACATACATATATACACTCACGCCTGTTATCCCCGAAGGGGTAGGCAGAGGCACAACTAGTGCACCCACTTTTCGCCATTATTCCGTCCCATGATGTGATAGGGGGCGAGCCTATCGCCATATCGGGCACAAATTCCAGACTCCGAGCTGATACTGAATAGAAAAACTCAATATCACTTTGCCCGACCCGGCGATCGAACCCGAGACCTCAGCCTTGCAGTCGTGCTATAATACAGCTACGCCACCGAGGCAGTCAAAAAAATAATGACAATAAAAGACCTACGCTGAGTTTCTTGGTCCTTGTTCTCAGGTCAGTGGGCTTTTCCGAAGCACTTGTAGAATCTTTTAGTTAAAAACATTGTTAAAAATGTCAGCAGCACCACCCCACAGCAAAATCCCATAATTCATCAAACTATGAAAGTAAGCAAAATAGACCAATCTAGCTGTTTCAATGTCAGTCAATTGGCGTATTCTGCTCACTGCAAAAACTGCGGCGATATCATTGATGTATTAATGATTGATATATATCGAGATAAAAATTAATTGATATATGTCAAGATATATATCCGCTGATATATATTATCATCGAACCCTGTGTACAAGTGCCCTTAGGGGCCTAATTACTGAATATATGATTTGAATTTGATTACAATGTAGGGACGACACAACACACATTTGCCACGCAGGTTGTTCCAACAACATGACTTATTTATGGCATCAATGCCCTTGCAGCCCTCCAAGGCGGTATCAATCCTCTATATGCGGTAAACTTTTGTTAAAACTACTGTTAAGCCCAGGGAGGCGAAGTATCCATATAAATACGAATTTGGTTAATCATTATATTAATGTTGCGCAAGAACACGGCTGCCGTTAATAACTTGTTTTACCTGATACTTTTCAATCTATAAATTTACATATTTAATTTTTAGATTATAACATAAAGTAAGCCAGAAATGCTGTGGATGGTTCTCCTTACTGATTATCATTAGTATACAATACGTCTGATATATCCTGGAGTATGGAATTTGTGCCCGAAATGCGATTTACTTACGGTCTAGGCCCTAGACTCTAGGGTCGGTTAATCTATCGTCACATTGGAAATAATCTCGGGTAATAAACATTTTAATCTAGATCCTCGATAAATAACTGCATCAAAGGCGTAGTTATATTGCTGTTCCACTGCCGTGCTGAGGTCTCAGATTCGATCCCCAGTTATAGTGATATTGGAGTTTTCTACACAGTATCAACACGAATTCTGGAATTTGTCCCAATATGGCGACACAATATCATGGGAATAGCGTGTGCCCTGGTTGCACCACAACCTATGCTTCACGATCCTGCCCTAGGTCAGAACCTCTTGTTAGTGGAGTGGCCGCCCATCAGTGGTACGAAGTAGGGTAAAACCGGGATAGATACCGCATCGGGATAGACGCCTCATTTTCAAAAAACCTAACTTCCCAAACTCGTGACTTAAAAGTAATCGAATCAGTAGAAGCCCTAGTCCCCCCGCACCTAATTTGTAGGTATGCTTGTAAAATCATGGCATATTCGCTTTAAAAATCCCACCATTTTCCATGCTTTGGAAACAATCTTGTCAATGTGTTCTATAAAATTCAATTTACTGTCTACAATGACACCCAAATCACGAACACTTGTGACTTCTTGCAGTTGCTTAGACCCGACAAAGTAACTAGAGGGAGACAATTTTTTGTTCCTTGTTAATTTTATGTGCACACATTTTTCTGCGTTTAACGCCATGTTATTAAGTTGACACCAACTTTCCAATATATTTAAATCATTTTGAAGATCTTGTGAATCCTGAGCGCAAGATACAGTTTTATAAAGCTTTAAATCGTCAGCAAATAGCAGACATTTACTGGAAATAAGATGATCTGGAATATCGTTAACAAAGAGCACAAAGAGTAGCGGTCCTAAATGGGAACCCTGTGGTACTCCAGAAGATGCGATATAGGTTTTTGAGTGGTATCCAGCAAATGTGACTCGTAAGGACCGATGTTTTAGATAAGACTGAAACCATAAAAGCAATGGAACATGAATCCCAAATCTTTTTAGTTTGTAGATCAAGATAGAGTGATCTACTTTGTCGAAAGCTCTACTAAAATCAGTGTAGATAACATCTACCTGATTTCGGCAATCAACAGATTTTGAGACGTCATCAACATAGCTCACCAGATTTGTAATTGTAGACCTATTTCTAAGAAACCCATGCTGATTAATGGAAACTTTGTGTTTGTAATATGATGCCATATATGGGTAAACGACACATTCAAAAATTTTGGAGAAGATGTTTAAGATGGATACCGGTCTATAATTGGTGATTGTTTGTTTATCGTCTTTTTTGTGAATGGGTGTTACATTTGCCTGACCCTATTTGAGATGAGGGATTCCGTCATTCTGGGGGGAGACCTCAATGCCAAGAACACTCTCTGGAACTTTTTTTTTTTGTTTTCACGGAGAAAGTGACTTATTACTACCACCCAGCCTTCAAGGGGGGCGACTGAGCGGTTATGTTGGGTTCACCGTGCCTTACGACCCAGCGTTGAGCCGCCGGGCCGAGTTCCTAACCTATGTTTACCGCACGGCATACCAACTAAAACTCCGCGGTGGCCTTCTTCGGCGCATTAGGGACGGCTTTTTTTTTGTGGCCGTCTTCGGCGCATTAGGGACGGCTGCGGGTTTCCCCGGACTAAAGTGTCTAAGTTGTCGTCCGCAGCCGCCCCTGCACAGTGCTGCCTTATGCCCGTCTCCTGTTTGGGAGGGGCTCAGAAGCCCCCGCGCACCGAAGGACGCCCTCGGCGTCAGCGGCAGCGTGAGGCCTACCTGCCACACTGCCGTCCATCACGAAGGTCGCAGCAATGTGCTCAAAACACGCACAAAAACTAAAGACGGACAGCCCCCTGCCGTCTTGAGCGAAAGCTCCGAGAAGGTGCCAGGGTGTTCACAGTCAATGGCAAATTCCCGACGACGTTCGGTATTGGGTGAGGTTGCGTAACGCTGCGCTCAGAGCCGGCGCGACGAGGCCCTCCCCGGAACAACAATATCTTGCGCGCTACCTCCAACGCGAGGTTAGACGTCGCATTAAAGAGGTCGTCGATTCGAAATAGGAAACTCGTCTAGACGAAATCCAACCGACCCAAATGGCCTTCTGGCAGCTGGTTCGTTCAAGGAGAAACGATGTGACCTCCATGCCTCCGCTCAATCGTCCAAATCAACGCCCGGCGTTTGATTACGATGAGAAAGCGGAGCTACTAGCCGACAGCCTGGAGGCTCAATGTTCTCTCTCAACAATACCTGTAGACCATGACGATTCTGTTGCGGTTAATTCATTCGTTGAAAGTAAGAACGCGGTCCGGCCACCGCCAGTCTCTATTTTGCGTAAATATTGCTTAAAGTTGCCATTTTTATTACATACCAATGCAAACTAAATCCACGAATTTATACAAAACCTTAAAACGTTAATAAAGTATCATTCTAGAATTGTTTAGTACTATGAACTGTCACGTTATAAATTCGGCGGGTCTCGTGGCAGAGGTCACCGATGCGGCCGCGCCCACTGCTGATAGTGTCAAAATATAAAGTACAATAAATACAGTACCTATTGTGAACGTGATCGTTTCTTTTAGTTTAATTAAATCGCATTTAAATGGCCTATCGTTAATATCTGGGGACTTGTAATGATGATTCCATAAGCAAAGTAACGTTCAAAATGGTTCTGCGTGACAGAAAATACGGGCACACTAGGAAGGTCTATATAAATTTCCGACTTAAAACTACTATGCTTTCATGGTGGTTTCCATGAAAATGTTCCTACCTATATAGGCGATTTGAAATTTACTTTTGTACAGATTGCTGACTGCACCTAAAGCACTCAGGCATAATGTAACTTCTTGTTTGTAAAACAATTATCAAAATTTCTACTGTTTACATACCTGACCTTGGGACAAAGTGATGCCCCGCACGCCGGACGTCATAGTAAGGTGAGTACCCCGTCCCATGCCTATTTTATTCTCAATGTAAGGCCCTTCGTACGAAACGCTCGCGACTATTCTGCGTTTGTGCAAAATGTACTGTGTTAAGGATGGCGGAAACGACCGCGTTTAAGATAATTATTTTGACTTATCGCTTTTAAAATAGGGATAGGTGTATGGTAATCATGTAAAGAATATTCGCATTCGTATTCGCATTCGCAAAAGTTGTGTAAATATTTTGCGTTTAGGTACGTTTGTCACGGGAAACTAATATTATTTAGGAACGAAAGTCCAATTAATTTCTCTTGAAAGGCAGCAACAGACTAACAAAAATATAATAAAAAAAAGAGAAAAACAGAACGTATTCCCACCTAAAAGGCCGGCAACGCATCTCATGTCTCCTGGTATTGCAGATGTCCATGGGCGGTGATGACGGACCATCAGGTGAACTGTATGCTCGTTTGCCCCCTATATCATAAAAAAATTCAACACCATGGAGAAAAATTACTACGAGTGTTTAATGATTCCTTATGTTTACGCGAATGTTAGACATTGAAATTAAACTATTTTAACGGATTTTATCGCGGTTTTTTATTTTATTTTTTTCCCGACGTTTCGAAGGCTTTTCAGCACTTCGTGGTCAAGGGGCGGACTGAGGTGTAGGTGGTCCGAAAAGTTAGTATTACAAAGCTACCTTCAATTTACATTTATACAATTTAAGATGTTAGTCATTGTTTGCGGTCCGGTCTATGCAGAAAGAGCTCACAATGTCTTGAGGTCTGGCAGCAGGTCATTTGGGGCCCGATTTAATTAGATGTATTACCGGGTCCCAGGCTGGTGCAAGTTTCCAACCATCTTCTCTATTGAAATTGGGATGTTTTTTGATTTCAATAGCCTCGCGAATCATCCTAGGCTGGAATCGGTGTTCTTTGGCAAGGATTTGTGGCTTGTCAAATCTAAGGTAATAGTTGGAGCCTTCTTCTGAGTGCTCAGCTACTGCAGACTTCGTAGAGCGTCGGTGTTTAACATCAGCTATATGTTCTTTTACGCGGGTCCCTATATGTCTTTTTGTTTGACCAATATAAGAGAGGCCACAGTCGCAATCTATCTTGTATACGCCCGGTTCTTGTAGAGGTATATGGCACTTGACAGTTGGTAAAAATTGACTAATCTTCTTAGGTGGCTTAAAATAAGTTTTTATGGAAGCACGCTTCAGGATGTAGCCAATCTTGTCGGTGACTCCTCTTACATAAGGTAATACAACTGGGATACGATCAACTGTGGCTGGTTTCACTCGGTCTCTGTGACGGCGGCGTGGAATTTGGAGCTTGTTGTCTCGCAGTACTTGCTTGACATGTTGTAGCTCAGCAGCCAGGTGTTTCTCGTCGCAGATTCCTTGTGCTCTCTGAAACAAAGATTTGCCCACGGTAGCTAACTGTTTTGGATGGTGATGAGATTCACCGTTCAGGTATTTATCAGTATGGGTCGGTTTCCTATATACAGTGTGGCTTAGGGACTGATCAGGATTACGGATGACTAAGACATTTAAGAAAGCAAGAGAGTTATCCTGTTCCAACTCCATGGTAAATTGAATTTTATTATTTATGGAGTTGAGATGATTTAAAAATGCAGTTACTTTGTCAGATGGTAGGTAATATTGTGAAAGTATCATCTACGTACCGTTTGTAAAACTTTGGTGAGACCGGGGCTGTGTTGAGGGCTGTCTCCTCGAAGTCTTCCATGAAGATATCGGCGACTACTGGAGATACAGGTGAGCCCATTGCTACCCCCTCAACTTGTACATAGAACTGATCATTCCACAACATATAGCCAGATGTGAGGCAATGTTGGAGTAGTTCTGCATATTCAACAGGGATGTTATTTTCTGTTAACCTCTTAGAAACAATTTTAAAGCAGTCTTGTACTGGTGAACTTGTGAAAAGTGACTGGACATCAAAACTGACCATTGTTTCATTGTCAGCTAATTTAAGGTGTTTAATGTCGCTGACAAATTGGTATGAATCCTTTACAGAAGCTCTAGTGTTTCCTCTGAGTGGTGAAAGCACTTTAGCTACGTGCTGAGCCAGTCTGTAGGTTGGTGTGTCAATCTGACTCACAATGGGACGCATACGCATACACTCGGTGTTATTAAGTTGAAAGTCCTACACTCTTATAATTAAGTTAATTATAATCACGTCCCATTGTGAGTCAGATTGACACACCAACCTACAGACTGGCTCAGCACGTAGCTAAAGTGCTTTCACCACTCAGAGGAAACACTAGAGCTTCTGTAAAGGATTCATACCAATTTGTCAGCGACATTAAACACCTTAAATTAGCTGACAATGAAACAATGGTCAGTTTTGATGTCCAGTCACTTTTCACAAGTTCACCAGTACAAGACTGCTTTAAAATTGTTTCTAAGAGGTTAACAGAAAATAACATCCCTGTTGAATATGCAGAACTACTCCAACATTGCCTCACATCTGGCTATATGTTGTGGAATGATCAGTTCTATGTACAAGTTGAGGGGGTAGCAATGGGCTCACCTGTATCTCCAGTAGTCGCCGATATCTTCATGGAAGACTTCGAGGAGACAGCCCTCAACACAGCCCCGGTCTCACCAAAGTTTTACAAACGGTACGTAGATGATACTTTCACAATATTACCTACCATCTGACAAAGTAACTGCATTTTTAAATCATCTCAACTCCATAAATAATAAAATTCAATTTACCATGGAGTTGGAACAGGATAACTCTCTTGCTTTCTTAAATGTCTTAGTCATCCGTAATCCTGATCAGTCCCTAAGCCACACTGTATATAGGAAACCGACCCATACTGATAAATACCTGAACGGTGAATCTCATCACCATCCAAAACAGTTAGCTACCGTGGGCAAATCTTTGTTTCAGAGAGCACAAGGAATCTGCGACGAGAAACACCTGGCTGCTGAGCTACAACATGTCAAGCAAGTACTGCGAGACAACAAGCTCCAAATTCCACGCCGCCGTCACAGAGACCGAGTGAAACCAGCCACAGTTGATCGTATCCCAGTTGTATTACCTTATGTAAGAGGAGTCACCGACAAGATTGGCTACATCCTGAAGCGTGCTTCCATAAAAACTTATTTTAAGCCACCTAAGAAGATTAGTCAATTTTTACCACCTGTCAAGTGCCATATACCTCTACAAGAACCGGGCGTATACAAGATAGATTGCGACTGTGGCCTCTCTTATATTGGTCAAACAAAAAGACATATAGGGACCCGCGTAAAAGAACATATAGCTGATGTTAAACACCGACGCTCTACGAAGTCTGCAGTAGCTGAGCACTCAGAAGAAGGCTCCAACTATTACCTTAGATTTGACAAGCCACAAATCCTTGCCAAAGAACACCGATTCCAGCCTAGGATGATTCGCGAGGCTATTGAAATCAAAAAACATCCCAATTTCAATAGAGAAGATGGTTGGAAACTTGCACCAGCCTGGGACCCGGTAATACATCTAATTAAATCGGGCCCCAAATGACCTGCTGCCAGACCTCAAGACATTGTGAGCTCTTTCTGCATAGACCGGACCGCAAACAATGACTAACATCTTAAATTGTATAAATGTAAATTGAAGGTAGCTTTAGAATACTAACTTTTCGGACCACCTACACCTCAGTCCGCCCCGTGACCACGAAGTGCTGAAAAGCCTTCGAAACGTCGGGAAAAAAATAAAATAAAAAACCGCGATAAAATCCGTTAAAATAGTTTAATTTCAATACTACGAGTGTTGTTTTATCCAAAGCATGACCAATGTCTGCTTGATTAATATTAATATAGCAAAAGGGCACAGGAGTCACCAGTGTAGCAAATGCCGGTGAACAGTTAATGCATTGCTATTTTATGTGTCTAGATGTAGAAGTAAAACACTCACAGTACAGTCCAGAGTTTAATTCTAGACAGACAACACAGAAGCTACAATTAAACAGAAGGCACAAGCACAGTATACAATTTAGATTGAAGAAGCGATAGAATATAGTTCAAGAGCACAGCGTAGAAATGAAGACAGAATAAATAAGCACTAGGATAGCGTAAAAAACAATAAGCTTAGTAGCGTAAGCAGGGTAAGCGAGTGGCGTGCGCTTCGCGTCAAAAGCAAGTCTCAACGGTCGGGTCAGCTGGCAATGTGAATGTCATATTATGACGATGCGGCGAGGGCGCACCGCACCGCACCTCACACCGCTGACTCCTTGTACCTAACGGTAAATCTGTGCGCGAGGGACGTCGCAGTGGTCGATAATATGATATCGGTATCGACATCGACAAACCCATACGCATCGAAGTACTATGCTTGTAGTTGAAATATAATATACCATGATTATCTCTGCACCACCTTAAAGTTGACTGGTAGAGAATGCCTACGGCATTAAGTCCGGATTTATCCCGGATTTTATGTTCTCGCCAGTGGAGCCGTCACAGCCAAACCACTGAACCGATTTTGATGTTTGGTAGGAACATATTTTAAGACCCTAGGAAGGACCTAGGGTACTTCTTATCCCGAGAAAATATAAACCGGAACTTTAATCCCGGAAAATAGTTTTCTGCGAGTGAAACCACAAGAAAATAAGTATGGTGATAGTTTAGAGATCCAGAGAAGGACATAGGCTACTTCTCATCCCGGGAAAATATAAACCGTGACTATTAATTTTGTCTACTGCCACTGGGCAAAATTAATAAAGAGTTATGTAGAGTGATTTCCTGGTCGGAAAATAACTGTTTGGCTCTTAACCCTACTAAATCCAAATTCATGGTCCTAGGCAGTAAAGCACAAGTTAGCTCAATCCTTTCTGCTAGGCCGAAAATAAAAATTAAGGAGATTGATATTGAAAGGGTGGACTCAGCACGTAACTTGGGCCTAGTATTCGATCCTGAACTACGATTTGAAGCGCATATAAGCAATGTGGACAAGAATTGCTTTTATAAATAAAAAGTTTTATATAGTTTTAGGAAATATTTCAGTGTTCCCATAAGAAAGAGACTTCAGAAGATCCAGAAGCAACAGCATATTAATTAAATTTTAAACATTTATCAACTTACCTTCTAGTTTTAGATCACAAAGTGAGATCTGATTTAAGATGGAATGAAGGTCACTCACGGTGTAGTGGCCGCACGTTATATTGTGGATATTATATTATTTGTTGCATATTCCCATTGCCGTGTTATTTTTCCATAATGTAAGTACTTAATCACACTTGCATTTGCATCGTATCACTGGTTGATCATTATGTTCACACCATTGTGTGCCTTTACTGCAGTGTAACATAATTTTTATATTTTATTTTATATCTTGTTCCACTTATTATTATTATTTTTACCCCAAGGTGCGACACGTACTTCGCCTGCTTATAGCCGCGCGAGTAGTGGTGACTGGCGACTGGCGACTAGCGAGTGTTTTGCCTCCTTCGCCCCTCAGTGCTAGCGAGTAGCGGGATATTTTATTTAAGTATATTATATATTTTTATTGCTTTTTTATATATTTTTTTTTATGTTGTACGCAACAGTTGTGTTATAATCATACTAATATTATAAAGGCGAAAGTTTGTAAGAATGTATGGATGTATGGACGTTTGTTACTCTTTCACACAAAAACTACTGAACAGATTTCAATAAAATTTGGCACACGGGTAGATTATGTTCAGGATTAACACATAGGCAACTTTTTATCCAGGGAAAATACAAAGCGGGACTTTTGTCCTGGGAAAACTCATTCACGCGGGCGGAGCCGCGGGCAAAAGCTAGTGTTAATATATTGTAATGTTTTCAGTCCTACTTTGTGTCCGTACGTCACCTAGGTGCCCCATTTAAAATCAGCGCTGCAGTGTCAGTCAGGCTGATGCTGCAGCAAGAAGCTGAACGGGGGTTACCGTCGTTGGCGCAATACTTATAATTATGTAATAATTTCTTTGTATTCAGTTTTTTCTCCCTTTTTTATAAAACACGTTATATTTTTGTGCCAATAATAAATATTTCTTTCTTTCTTTCCTTCATATTAAGATTTATGTAATAGTTAGTGTTACGTTTAGTATAAGTGTAAACATTAAATATAATATATTTTTATGTACATAGAATTATGTAGAGTGTAAGAAAGTTGCCTACATTACTATTATTACGTACTAGGTGGTGCTTGTGGCTTCGCTCGCGTGAAAAGCCATTCCCACAACAATTCCCTAAATCAGAGTCCGACGCCAGCACTGTTTAAAAAATTAGATTAAAAAATTCAAACACTGGAGCAAACTACTGGGATAAAGAGTAGCCTAATACATGTTAATTCAGAACCTAGTTTTTTCGTGTGCCTAATTTCTTCCAAATCCGTTCAGCAATTTTTGCATATGCTTCTAACAAACAACGAATCATACAAAATGTTGCAAATATCCAAATATTTTCATAAATTTGCATTTGTAATGTTAAAAGTATCTAATATCCAAATACTTAACAACTCTGTCTAAAATATGTGATTTAAATAATCGTATTCTCATTCGTATTCCCGAATATGGAAAATCAACGCTCGTTCATCCCTACTGCGCACCGCGTAATGTACCTATAATTCTCGTTATTTTATTACATATTTATCCTGAAGGCTGGAACACTAGTATACAAACAACATCTGTAGTGTAAGCGAGTGACTTTGTAGCTTCAGAAATGTTGAACAAATAATTCCTTTTTGAAATTCGTTCTGCCTAAAGGCATCATCCAATTAACTTACCTGTAATATAACCTGACTGAATTGAAAAGTGAAACGACTGAACTCCCACATTCGTACTGCCTACGGTTCATTTTAATTTGTTCATGTTATATTTCATCCTATGAATAATTATTATCTAACTAGCTTTTGCCCGCGGCTCCGCCCGCATTAAAAAGTTTTTCCGGGATAAAAGTCCCGGTTTATATTTTCCCGGGATAAAAAGTAGCCTATGTGTTAATCCAGGACATGATCTACCCGTGTGCCAAATTTCATCGAAATCCGTTCAGTAGTTTTTGCGTGAAAGAGGAACAAACATCCTTACATCCAAACATCCATAGGTACATTCTTACAAACTTTCGCCTTTATAATATTAGTAGGATTGGGAAAGCCCCAAACTGCAACCATAACTAAGATTGAAGATGATCGAGGTGGTAGATTCATAACGATTAAAAAGAGCTTTAGAAAAAGGCAATCTAAATAAGATTTGACTTAAGTCAAGAAAAAGAACGAAATAAATTAAGATAATAATATTCTAATGGCGATAGGCTCGCCCCCTATCACATCATGGGACGGAATAATGGCGAAAAGTGGGTGCACTAGTTGCGCCTCTGCCTACCCCTTTGGGGATAACAGGCGTGAGTGTATAATGTATGTATATGTATGTAATAATATTCTACATACACGACCCCGTGGCATTCTACGTTCACGTCGTGGTCGGGAACATTTAAAAATAAACAACAACAAATTGTGGATTTTTATAATTCTCTGTGTTATATAATTCAGTAAAAATAACATACATTTTGAAACTTTGGTGTGACGTCACACGAACGACTGACGACTGGCAACTGACGACCGATCGCCGCTCGCCAGTCGCCAGTCGCAATTCAGCTTCAATCTTATACAGAATAATTGTACAGAAACAATGGTAACAAAAATAAATTGTATACAAAATATAATACACTAACTTAGCGCCGAGAGTCCGGAATAAGCGAGCTGTTAGGGTTACCGTCTTATCGGACATGTCCGGACTCTGTCCGGCTTTAAAATACTGCCGCCAGTCCTTATACATTTTATGTAAAAAATATATGTTTAGGTATTAAATTATTGTACATTTAAATTAAAATTATAATCATCCCTGTAACATTGATTAAATATCCGGATGTTTCTTAAATCTGGTTTTGTATACGGACTTTTAAAATAAGATATAGCAACCCTACAGTTTACACACTCGGCTTCGTTCACTCGAGAGTGCTTCGGAAATACGACAATCGCTGATATAAAATAAATTCGATAGAAAGTGCTTCCCTTCAAAAACGCGAAGCTTGAGACAATATTGGTGACTAATATGACATATGATAGATTCCCATCGTGGGATAGATCAGTTTCGCACTAACCGCCACGTCGAGCACATTCACCGGTACATCGTATTTTTATTTCAAATACACAACTTTCTTAAACCGAGTCAGCGACAAACAGTTTGAAAAATTAAATACTTACAAAAATATAAAATAATGATTAAGTCGCACCTTTAGGATGAAAACGACACAATTCAAAAAATAGAAAATAGAGTTGTCCATTTTAAATGACATAAATTAGTCCCTTATTTATATAAATATAATAAAAAATGGAACGATATAACAGTTTTGTCCTTTTCCTGCTTGAATATTAATTATTATTAATATATTATAATATGTTTGAACTATTGTTGTATTGAATACTTCGTTTTAAGTCATTTTATGACGATAACCCAATTTTCTGTCTTCTTGAATTGTGTCGCTTTCATCCTAAAGGTGCGAAGTATATAACATAATTTAATACAACTTGCAGCTAATACACAAACTAGTTTGCGAGTTTATGTATTATACATTTTCTTTTTATATAATAAGGAAAAATGTTTAATTGAAATGTAATTAATATATTTATTTTGTTGCCTACAATGGGAGCGGAACACTGAGAAAACATTTGTTTATTCTGCATGTTGTATGGGTGGACACAAGTCCCTGCGCAGTGTAGTGCACTGCACACTGCACGTGACATTAAATGCTCCAGGCGACCGCACACTGGCGCCTGTCGGCAGCCGGACTACTGGGGGGTGGGGGGGGAGCAATGTTGCCTAAGTTCTCTTGACTGTCTATATACTTAAGTCTTCGGTGTTTAATTATGAGAGATAAAATTGCGGATTGACTCACGTTGGACTACAAGAGTCACTAACAGTATATGATGTTAGGATATAATGGTAAGCCGACAGTCACCGAGGTCACACAGGACGGTCACCTACGCACACACACACACACACACACCAGCCCCCAGCCCAGTGACGCAAATGTAAACAAATAAATTATATCTTCCCATCCTCCTACATATACCTTTTAGCGCTTGTTCATTCTACATCACATCGACGGTTGTAAAACTTAGCGACATATTCATTAAAAAAATACAGAATAAAGTACCGATTCCAAATATGTATAAAACTCAAAAACGCAAGCAATTTTACCTTTACTATCCGTCGATGTTATCAATCAAGTTAGATAGATAATTCAGTACTGCGTTGTTGTTTGTTTACATTTCTGACACCAAGCTGATACTCTTCACACACGCACAGCTCCGGATCTAGGACAGGCCGTGGTACCAAATTCTTATTTTTGTGACTAAAATTAATTTGAAATGCTCGAAGAGAGAAACTATGATGGTTGTATTTCGGCCTTGAAAAAAAATGTTTTGGAGCATACACTCACACAAACATACACACGCACATAAACCAAGTACATGAACACTTTTTCATATAATCTCTTACACGTTAGTGCTGAGACATGGCCTCCTTGTTTGTGATTTGTTCGCAGTATTCGCAGGAGACGCCGCGAGTGAGTCGGCGCCGAGCACACATAATAATATACTTGTTGTGATCTTGATGTATTCGGATAACGTTCTCAGCAACAATTTACAAAAAATGACATAAGTATCAAGGTGTCTTCGCAGACTTTACGAATGGAAACCTGGCAGGAAGAGGTGAGAGAGCTGACGGGGAGAGGGGGGGGAGGGCGCAGCTCGTGTCCAAACACTAACACCTCAACAGTCAACACGTTACAGTTTACACTTACAAATAACTCCAACTGGAGCCGACATCTCATGCCGTAACAGTATACTTTGAGAAACGCTAGGGGTCTGGACCCCCGAAGTGACGGGGCCCACGTGGACTATAATTATATAGGTACAATTATTATATATCACTATCTAACATTAACATTGATGGCGACAAAATTTTATTAAAAACATTTGTATAACTTGAACTTAATTGACGAGTATACTCGTGCAGTTGAATGCGCCACATGTACTGGACGAGAATATTCGTCGCGGTCACAAAACTCGGCACATACTTTACGAGTACACTCGCACAACAATACAGCGACGTACACGCATGCGCAGTGGAATGTAACGAGTTCATACATCATCAACACCAACACTCGCGTTTGCTTTGTAATGTCGTTTCCTTCAACACTTATAGTTCCGCCGGGGTCGGTCGCTGGTTGCTGGTTGCTGGTTGCTGGTCGCCGGTGGCGGATGTCTAGTGCGGGTAGTTGGGGTTGTATGGCGCGGTCTTCATCTGGCTCGTCGCCTGGCCGTACGAGGGCGGTTCCGCTGCGGAAGGACGGATACATTCATTAATGACAATGGATGAGGCGTGAGCCAAAAGTGCTGTCTTGTGTCCTGTTTTATTCAGAAGCGCAAGCGAGTCGGAATACCGCCGTCTTCAATAAATAATTCAATCGCTTTTTTCAATCCATCACAAAAATTGCTCGTTCTTTTTTAACATGCTTACAAATGACTTATTTTGATTGATTTTTTCTCGGAATCGGAGAAATGATTTAGACTTGGGTCATTTATTGAAAACGGCCGATAGGGAACAATCAACAAATATTAGTGTATCTTACGATACATTGACGAAAAGCAGGTCATCTTCTACTTGCGCTTACATCTCTTCAGTGCAGAGTCGACACAACACAGTTCTCGTCTTGTTTATTTTGTTATAAGTGCACGGTAAAGTGACCCTGCTGCACCTTACGGTCAGTGCAGTAGAGTCCAGATTGCAAGAGTGTTGCGCTCCTGAACTCATAACACATTGGAATCGACTTATTAAAAGTTGAACCAGTGTAAAAACTCTAATAGTTTTTCTAGGAGGGGCAACATTAACGAAGCGGTTATAATAACAATATTGTACCTCTACATATTGTTACTGTCACCATACTAATCACTGTATTTGAATAAAGAAAGCAATGTGCGTAAACATGTAATACCTAAAGTACTGTTCAAATAATTCATTTATTTCCCTAAATTTAATACAGATAATTATAAATTATAACATACTTTGTGTACGTGTGTGTGTGTACGTGTACGTGTGCGTGTGTGTGTGTGTGCGTGTGCGTGTGCGTGTGCGTGTGCGTGTGCGTGTGCGTGTGCGTGTGCGTGTGCGTGTGGGTGTGCGTGTACGTGTGGGTGTGGGTGTGCGTGTGCGTGTGCGTGTGCGTGTGTGTGTGTGTGTGTGTGTGTGTGTGTGTGTACACCCACCTGGCATGTTCCAGCCGGGCGGCGCGATCCCAATGAAAGCGGCTTGAACAAACACAACGCAACGACACACTCATTGTTATACATCATATACAACACACTAATCCTTACTAATATTATTATTGAGAAAGTAACTCTGTCTGTCTGTCTGTTGCGCTTTCACGCCAAAACTACTGAACCAATTTAAATGAAATTTGATACCTACATAGATATTCTAGAGCCTGAGAAAGGACATAGGCTACTTTTTATCCCGGAAAAATGTAAGCCGGGACTTTTATCCCGGATTTTCTTTTCGCACGAGTGGAGCTATCACGGTCAAACCACTGAACCGATTTCGATGAAATTTGGCAGGCAGATAGCTTAAGACTCTAGGAAGGACCTAGGGTACTTCTTATCCCGAGAAAATATAAACCGGCACTTTTATCCCGGAAAATAACAATCTTGGTTGTAACCGCGAGCAATTTATTACAGAGATAGTTTGAGATCCAGAGGAGGACATAGGCTACTTTTATCCCGAAAAAATACGGGTATTTTATACCGGATTTTTGTTCTCGCGAGTGGAGCCGTCACGGCCAAACCCCAGAACCGATTTCGATGAAATTCGAAAGGGACATAGTTTAAAACCCTGGGAAGGACCTAGGCTACTTCTTGTCCCGGGAAAACCTAAACTGGAACTTTAATCCCGGTAAATATTTGTTTGTGGGTGGGTCCGTAAATAAATAGATATGGAGATAGTTTGAGACCCAAAGAAGGAAACAGGCTACTGCTTATCCCGAAAAAACATAAACCGGAACTTTAATCCCGAATTTTTTTCTCGCAGTTTTTTATCTTTTTTATTTATAAAGATATGTTCTTACATCACTACTTATTATAAAACAAAGTCTCTTATCGCATCTGTTTGTCTCTTGAACGCAATAAACTCAAACACTATCATTCGTTTTTTTTTTTTTTTTTTTTAGTTACAGTAAATTTCCACTAAAACACACGCTGTAAAGAATTGCGACAGTAAGAAAAGTTAAGCCTCCATGTAGAAGTATATTGAGTTGTGTTAGGGCAAAATATTTTTTGTGCGGGTATTAATGACATGATCTACAATTTTTGCTATAAAAGCATAGAACGTTTGACAGTTCGAGTCAGTTGGTCATTCCCAAAGAGCATTATAATACTACGGAAAGTCATTCCCTTCGTGCCGGTCGTTCGCTTGGTGATATTTTTTGTGAAAGTATTTCTGTAAAGTCAGTGGTACATATTTTTATTTAAATCAAAACCGTTGCAGTTTCTAATATCAGAATCGGGATCGTAATCTATGCCCATACAAGTGGATTGTGTGCATTACATAGGTACCTACGCTATGTGCTACTACTGTGTAGATATTTAGTGCCCGTATATAACGCGGAGAAAGTGGATTGTGTTCAGTACATATGTACGCTATGTGGAATCCATACATGGTACGATCGAGATATTTGACTACCCGCAATTTACGTGAAGAAAAAGAAATTGCGCTGAGTAATATCGGTATAAGAATGAGACTGCAATGTCAATAAAAGTAGTCGTGTGCTGTACAAGTTTGTGATGACGTCATGTGCATACGACTTCGAATGAACAAGTGTGTCCGTGTACCACGATTGAACTGTTCGTGCTCAAGCATTGTTTTTGGTGGTGAAACGTTCCTGTTGATGTGCAAACGTTCCTGTTGGTGTGCAAACGTTCCTGTTGGTGTGCAAGTGTTTCGGTAGATGTGCCGCTTATGGTGTCAGTTGGTGTCCTGGGCAAAGTGACTGCGCGGGTGGCAACTGGCGGTTGAACCAAACTACTCCAGCACAGAGAATGTTCATCGGTGACTGTAAAGGAAGTTTGGTATCGTATGACCCATAATCCTTATTTGAAGGTTATGGTTTCCTTTATTATTTCTGGTGATCTCTAAAAATATTGGGGATTTTGTTTACTAGTCATGTACCTAGATTTTGGACGTAATAATCAATCTGTGGATGTAAGTCAAGCACCATATAGTGTAAAAAGAAAAATATAGCCATTTTCATGTGTAATTCGCATAGTGGATGTGTGTTTGTGGCAATGAGAATGCTGACCAGATATAATGGCAGTGATATTTGACTTTTGAGTTGAATACTTGTGGGGTTCAAATATTTTCTGTGAAATGGCAGCTTAACTAAAAAAATATTGTACATGGCCAATGGATAAAACTTTTAATTTTAATGGATGATACTAAGTAGTTTCAACTACTTAGCACAAAGATTCCTTAAAGGGAAGTCCTACCTTAGTTTAACTTATGTGATTTCTTTTATTTCTTGGTAACTTGTACAAATATTGAGATCTTGTTTAACAAGGCATGTGCAGACGTGGATTAACGAGCAATTCGTGGTTATTGTTAGCACAGAGCCGTCCTTAAACTTAAGGACATATACCTACTGTAGTAAACAATGACTGTACATGGCCTTGGTTGACAAGAGACCTAGGTGCATAGTGTTTAGTCTGAAAGATTGTTGGCCTTCCTTGGTCAAGGTTTCGAATCGTAACACTACACTGTTTAAAATTTTGGGATTAAGAGCAAGACATCGATAATTTTGACACTGTCTTCATGGTTAGATGACTACTGAATTTCCTAATCAAAGTTTGATGCGACATTTGATTAAAAGCCAAGGTACAGTGAACGGTTTGATACTGTTGTGCTATTTTTGATTGCAGGGACTGAAGATCCTTGTAATGAATACTGACTCAATGTCTTCAGCATTAGAAGACTCCGTAAAGCGTGACTCCTGAAGAGCATCTGTGGGATCCTTGGTGGATCTGACGTTTGCTGCAATTATGGAGGAAGTGTGGTATCGTATGACTTATAACCCTTGCTTGATCGCTATGGTTTTCTTTATATCTCCGCGATACCCGCAAATGTTAGGACCTCGTTTCTCCATGTGGTGGCTACTGGAGGTGATGTCCAGGCCACTTCGCAAATGGAGATATTTTTTGTTGTAGCGATGAACATTAATGGCTACTCGGAGAGTTTGAAACGAATCTTAATTAAAGGTCAAAATAGGCCGAACGGTGTATTACTGTTTTTGTTTTTCTGTGCTTACAGGAACTGGAGATCCGTTTGGTGTATGCCCGGTGCGAAGTAGCGCACTAGGCTGTGTAGTTACGTGCTGTTAAGACTGCGGATATACGCAGTCCAGGACGTGCAGTGGCGCGTTCCACGATGTGTGATGGCATGCTACAGGTGGCACGTAACTACGCTCTATGCGCTACGGAACAGTGCACTCCATGCGCTGCGGAACTATGCGCTTTTGCACTGCGAAATCGTATGCGCTCTTGCGCTGCGGAATCGTATGCGATTTTGCGCTACAGAACGGTGCGCTTTTGGCGCTACGGAATGGCGCTACACTTCAAGTGTAGTTTGGTTTCATATTATTGGATGCCGCTCTGGACTGCGCTCGGGTATGCGATCCGAGTATACGAGACGGAATTTGTGTGGTTGTGTGCTCGGACCCTGTCAAGATTTGCTTAGACATATGGTCCTGGATCTTTGATACACGCAGGGTCATGTCATGAGCGGGCTTCTGACGTGTGATGTGTTTGGCATACATCGTTTGCCTTATACTTAGAGGTTTGATTGAAACATGTTATGTGGACCGATTCACAACGCAAAGCTATATCTCACTAAGTACGCGTAGACCTCTAACGGGTCATGATAGGCGCTCCCCCGATGGGACCTGCCTCGGGTGATTGGTACAGATATCAAAATGTTTCATATGCGTTATGCAAATGAGTTTGGAGAGTCAGATGTTCCTAGTGTCGCCCAGACATCTGAAAACGAAACACCTGGTGGCTTCGACGCTAAACCAAGCACGTCCGGAACTCAGAGGTGCATTGAAGAGCCTGCACTGCACCATCCAGTGTCAGGGCGAGAGGAAAATTTCGGCGACTTCATCACTAGTTCTGAAGACTGATCTTCGGAGCTAGAAAATGGAGCCCGAGGACGGACTCCTGTCAGGAAAGGCCGTGTTAGGGCAAAATATTTTTTGTGCGGGTATTAATGACATGATCTACAATTTTTGCTATAAAAGCATAGAACGTTTGACAGTTCGAGTCAGTTGGTCATTCCCAAAGAGCATTATAATACTACGGAAAGTCATTCCCTTCGTGCCGGTCGTTCGCTTGGTGATATTTTTTGTGAAAGTATTTCTGTAAAGTCAGTGGTACATATTTTTATTTAAATCAAAACCGTTGCAGTTTCTAATAGTTGTATAATTAAGTGAAGACCGTTTTTCAGCGATGGTCGGTGTTATTCAAGAGGAAGGTTTATGCGTAGCCTACTAATATTATAAACGCTAAAGTTTTATGAAATTTGCCACACGGGTAGATTATATCCTGGATTAACACGTAGATTACTTTTTATCCCGGGAAAATATACAGCGGGACTTTTATCTCGGAAATACTCATTCACGCGGGCGGAGCCGCGGGCAAAAGCTAGTACGTTATATATGTACAACTAACGTACATAAAGGTCGTCATCGATTCAAGTCGGCGCGCCACCCCGGCACGTTTCTCGTAAATGCATAGCAGACGAATAAATGCGACTCGAATCGATTCGACTCACCGAATGGACGCTAGTTATTGTACCCGCATTCCTGACACCCAACTATGAGTGTTAAACTCTTCAACAAGGACAAAATATGGTTTGTAGTTAATTACTTGATTGTGGAACAACATTCGGTATTCACAACAATCATATGCGCATAAATATTTATACATAAATAAGTGAACAGTAAAAGTGGACGATAGCCTAATTGGTAATGGAACGGTCTGCTGAGACAATGTCCGGAGGTTCAAACTCAAGAAACACACCTCTCGACTTTTCGAAGTTACATATGTATTGTTTATCAATTATCGCTCGCTTTAACGGTGAAGGAAAACATCGTGAGGAAACCTTCATACCTGAGAATTCTCCATAAAAATTTGAGGGTATGTGAAGTCTGCCAAGCCGCACTAGACCAGCGTGGTGGACTAAAGCCTAAACTGTCTCAGCGGTAGAGTAGGCACGTGCAGTGAGTGAGTGGGCAGTATATAATACAGGGCTGATATTATTATATATATGACATAGCATTAGGTGTTTTCCAGGAAACCGCTGTGAGTATCAGGCGATATCGGCGCAGCGCGGCGGTACTCACTACTCAGCGCGTTTCCGTCGCAACTCTTATCAACACTTCTGTGGCTTGTTTTTTTATAAACCCTTGTTAGGGCAAAAATATTTTTTTGTGCGGGTATTAATGACATGATCTACAATTTTTGCTATAAAAGCATAAAACATTTGACAGTTCGAGTCAGTTGGTCATTGCCTTCGTGCCGGTCGTTCGCTTGGTGATATTTTTTGTGAAAGTATTTCTGTAAAGTCAGTGGTACATATTTTTATTTAAATCAAAACCGTTACAGTTTTTAATACCCTTATATTACACACACACTCACTCACGCCTATTATCCCCGAAGGGGTAGGCAGAGGCGCGACTAGTGTACCCACTTTTCGCCGTCATTCCGTCCCATGATGTGATAGGGGGCGAGACTATCGCCATATCGGGCACAAATTCCAGACTCCGTGCTGATACTGAATAGAAAACTCAATATCACTTTGCCCGACCCGGGAATCGAACCCGGGACCTCAGCATTGCAGTTATACCATTACACAACTACGCTACCGAGGCAGTCTTATATAAATAAACCCTTATATTGATACGCGAATATTGTAAATTGTTTATTATTTTGTGGGGGCTGGGGTGAATGGGGGGTTAATGTATTAAAGTATTTGCACAGACCAACATACACTCTATTCAAAATTATAAATAAAATTTTGAAATGTTAAGCTTAAACATATCAATCGATTCATCTTTGTAATAAAAAGCTAGACTACAGTGGCGAAGGGTCCATATAACCAGATTCCTACCGGCTTCCCTTTTGTAATTTATGCAAGCAAAATATTAAATTAAATTATATTATTAACAAACAAACAACCTCATTTATCAATCATTTCATCGATCGACGTAAAAAAGTTAAATAAATGGTAATAGATGGCGTTGTAATTAATTGTGACCCGCCGCCACGGGAGCTGCGCGAGGGAACTCGCTGTCGTTTAGCTTCCGTCGCCGTCTCTTTTTTCCTCGCGCATGTTTGCGTATTTGCTATCTTTGTCTTATTTGTTCATTCACACCGATACATTTTTCGTTCACGGAAAGATGCGCAAGAGGTAAGCCGAGATCTTTTAGCTGCACTATTAACCGACCATGAATAATTATTGTTGCTCACCAACTAAGACTTACGAGGTTTTTTTTAATTAGAAGCGTATATTTGTATTATTGACGTTTGCAAACTCAAGTAAACAATTTCGCCGGTTCGATAAGTTTGTTTTTAAATCAGTAAATGTGGAATATAATAATGAATTTGTGTGTTATAAAGTGTTATCAACGTTTGTGTGTTAAATTGTAATTACAGAATAGATTAATGAGATAGTTTTAAGATTGCGTTATTTACTTATCACATAGAAAAACTTTTTAATGTTTTAAGAAATTGTGAAGTGTTGCTTCGTACAACTGTGTTTTTAAAGTTTAGTTTAAAATGTGTTAAAATACCTGCAATTTTTTGGATGCACTAACTTAGTTAAAAGCAAAATAGTACCTAGTGCCTATTTACTATAAGAGATATCAGATAAGTATGTATCTACCTATTTTAGATAATAGTTTTTTTCTACTGTTTTACGAAAAATATGCTAACGCGGAGTATGGTAGATATATAATCTATAATAGGGTAACAACTATGAAGTGACTTGCTTTATTTCTTGTTTAAATGATAATCACCTATTCTAGTAGCTGTTACAATGATTTGAGTACTTTTACAAAACCACCTTCGTAATGCATCTAGACTTCTATGATTTTTATAGCGTAATAGGCTATAATCTAATGATAGTTAGAACGATTTGCAGACCATATTTATTTATATTATTGACCACAATATTTTGTGTCGGGTTCCCTTTCGGAAAATGTCACCCTTCGCCACTGCTAGACTAATTACAACCTCATTGACCCCATCTAACTTCATAAATCACATGATGGCACGTGGTCACCAGAGGAGTGATGCTGACTTATGAACTAAACTAGGGACAGCCTGCATGAACATCTGGCCTAAATTGACCCACTCATCTCTTAAGTCCGTCCTCTCTTTTTTTAGCAATTATTTAGACAAAGTAACTTTTAATGTATATCATGTGGGTGATGTGGGTCGACCTAGGTATCGAAATATAGCAAAACATCCAAACTTTCCCATTCACATAATATAATAAAATAAAATAGAGCCTATATTTTAAGATAGACCCCTACCAATACATAAATGAAAACCACATTTAGGTCCATGCAGTAGTTTTAGCATGATGCGTGTACAAACATACAAACAGATGCAAATTCTAATAACTGTTATTTGGCTTTTGTTGCTCTAATGAACCCGATATTCGTTTTTCGTCAATGGGTATCTACTAGTGGTGTAACGAATATTCGCATTCGCAAGATATCATGCGAATATTATTGCTAAGACATGTGAAAATCTATTATATAAAAATTAATCCCTATTTTCCTTGGTCACGGCATCACGCGTGAACGGCTGGACTGATTTCGTTATTTCTTTTTTTGATGTGTTTATTATTGTCAGGAGAAGGTTCTTATGAAAGAAAAAATGAAGAAAATTTGCGCGGAAAAACGGCTGGACCGATTTTAATGAATTTTTTTTGTGTGTCTCCAAGAGGATTCGAGAATGGTTTGTAGCGCTGTACTCGGGTTCTAGGATTTTATTTCCTTTTTAGGGCAGGACAACGTCTGTCGGGGCCGCTAGTAATTTATAAAATAACACTGCAATAGATTATGTTAACAATGTATTAATCATACGTTTGTTAGTATTTATAGTACTTGTAAAAAATAAAAATTATATATTTTGATAACAATAAACTTCCAACTTTCTCATCGATGTCTTATGAAGTTTAAGTTTTTTTTTTACCGAGATCACAACGTGATAGTATTTATATGAGATATCTCTATAGTTAATATATTATTAGTTTATAAAATTATAGGAAAATATTATACTAACACATTAAAATCTTTTGAGACATTATAAATTATTCATGTTTTTCATTCAATATACCATAAAGGAAAATAATCAATAAACTCGCTTCAATGTGTATGCCTTTTAATTCCTTCAGTTGCACGGATGACTCACTATTTACTTAACCCGAATGGACTAGTTATATTTTTTTTACCAAAATTAGCGTTTTTTTTTTTTTCTTAAATTGGAGTTATTAAGTTACTAACATCGATATATAGCGTTGCAGTCTTCGGAAGACGGTGAAGCATATCGGAAGCTCTATTGACAGACAGGGCAATCCTCCTGACACGACTTCCGTGCTTACAATGTTGAAAGTATCAAGGAGACAATCGAGCAGAACAAAGGCTCTAAATTGTTCGTAAAAGAACTATCTATCGGGTAAAGCCAAATGGCCAAGCTGAAGACGAAAAACGGCAATATAATGTCGATGAAGGCAGTGCTATTGAGAGAGCTTGACAGGTTCTACAACAAGGCAGCAAGCAAGGAAAAATCACTACAGAACTTCTATAAGCGGGCGGTGCGCCGCTACTAAAAGTCCCTCAGAGGCTTTTTTATTCCGCGCTGCTCGAGGGTGTAGTGGCTGGTAAAAGAGTATAGTGCTGTTCTTCAAGAAAGGTCAAAATAATTATAAGCCCATCGCACTTCTGAGCCATGCTTATAAACTGTTCTCGAGGGTTATCACGAATCGTCTCAAGTTCAGGCTAGATAACTTTCTGCCTCCCGAGCAAGCCGGATTCCGAAAAGGCTATAGTACCATAGATCACATTTATACAATGTTATATAGGAAAACTGAGATATATAAGTTGCCACTTTACTTATCGTTGGTGGACTATAAGAATGACTTTAATTCGATCGACACCTGGGCTGTACTGCAGTTCCTCCAGTTCAACGCCATCGTGTCAGTCTAAGTACAAGAGCAGAGCACGAAGGCTATTCCACTACACAGAGGCGTGAGATAGGGAATGTTATTTCTCTGAAATTAGTATATTATACGACATCTTCAAGGTTCAAATTTTTTGATTAGAAAGGATTTGGAATTAGCTTTAATGACGAGTAGGTACATTACTCACATTTAATTTGCCGTAATATTGTTGTCATGTCAGAATTATTTGAAGACCATGGCATTATGATTATTTGTTCGAAGACCTCGACCGAGTTTCCCACCTGGTAAGCCTTAACATGAATAAGACCAAAATCTTGTCCAATGCTCATTTTGTGCATATGCCGATTAGGGTTGAGAACGTAACTCACGAAACTGTCGACGGATCTGTCTATCTAAGAAAAGAGTTCCAGTTAAGCAAGTCTTACTTCATGATAGAGGTCTAAACCAGCTCGGTTGAGCAGCGTTCGGAAAACTAGGCAAGGTCTTCTCATCTAAAATACCTCAGAGCTTAAAGACAAAAATCTTCATCAATGAGTGTTACCAGTGATGACGTGCGGCTTTGAGACGTGGCCTTTGACTATGTACCACCTAAGACGGCTGACAGTCACTCAGCGAGCTATGAAGATGCTCAGTATGTGTCTGCGCAATCAAATTGGAAATGAAGAGATTCCTAAGAGAACGAATCTCGCTGACATATTTCAAACAGGCCACTCTATTTGGACTTCACGACGCTTAGTAGCAGTTGCAGTGGGATCACTTTGCAGCTAATTTCACGTAACGCACGATAAAATCTTTTGATGCCAAATAAAAATCGCATATTCGCATTCGCATTCGCGAATGTTGAAAGTTGGATATTCGTTACCTCACTAGTATCTACTATGTACAGATCGGCCTGTTACAATTTTATTTTATGTATAGAGAGCCATGTAGCAGCAATAGTTGCTAGAATTGACGCGATTTTAGCCTCTATCGGGATAACACTAGTCATACTGGGAGACGTGTTCATGCATTGAGAGCACAGAAACATCTGAACGGTCTGCGGTCACTGTTCCGAGGTCCGGAGTCCAGGGCCCGGAGTCCTGGGTCCGGAGTCGTGGGTCCGGGGTCCGCAGTCCTAGGTCCTGGGTCCGGGGCGATGCCATGGGGGTGCGGCGTGAAGAGCGCACCGCACAACAAATCAGTGCGGCCGCTCCAAATTCGATCGTCTGTTTATGCTTTAAGTGTAAGATCCCTCGTCAGTATAGTCCAGTCATTATAGTAAGTTCACCTCGGAATTCGAGATACCTCAATGCTTGTCTCAATGCTCTACCATATCAGAGCGACATTAACGAAGATGGAACCTTTGACCCCGAAATCATGAAAGAACTTGAGACAAATTTCGTTGAAGACGATAATGAAGACCAGTTTGAAATTTACCAGCAGCCAGAAGACGACGATGAAGAGGAAGAAGATGATTAAAATTATAAATTGTAGTTTTTGTACCCTTTATTCCATTTCTTTACTTTCAATAAAAATAAATGTATTCAATGATATTTTTTAATAAAAAGATTAATGCATAATTTATTTGTTTTTTTTTTCGTCATGTAAGAAGTGATAAATATTAATTAGTTTAAAATTCAAATATAATTCCTATATTTTCATTAACAATTCTGCAATTACATGGGCAGGTAAGTGCTGTTAAATAAATTAATACTAAATAAAAAGTGGATAACTTAGGAAAAAAATGATAAAATATAATATAATAGTTAATAAAAATTGACAAATATTTATAATCATTGATTTATCGATAGTTCATCAACTATATATGGCGCGTTTTCGACCGTAGGCACCGGTTAACCTGAAGTGATGCTGTGACCGCACGTTCTCCGCCCTCCATCTCGAAAACGGTTCACAGTATAAAAAATGTTTTTAAACAAAATTTGTAGAGAATTTTGTATTCTACAATATTGATAATAAATACAAATAGCAAAAAAACCCATAGGAAATGAGATATTTCCAAAAAAAAGCGCAAAAGACCGATTTTTGTGACCTTTGACCTTGAAATTTAATAGTTGCTTACACCCTATCATATGTAGGTTTTGAGACAACTTTTAGGGTGTCAATATACAAGTATTTACAGACTTACAGCTGGGTATCTCGAATTCCGAGATTCTTACCTAATTTAAGCTTAAATGACTGGACTAGTAGTACTAGTAGAGTAACTCACCGTCGACCTGCGGCGTGCTGGGAGCGGCGTATGGCGCGGGCGCGGGGTGTGCGGGCTGCGCGGGGTAGGGCGCGACGTACCCGGTGGGGTAAGGTGCGGGCGCGGGTGCGGGCGCGGGGTGTGCGGGGGGGTACGGCGCCGCGTACGGCACGCCCACTCCCTGCACCGGGTACGTCGCCACTGCTACTGCAACACACATTCACAACATCGTATTATATCCTCCAACAACTCCGTGTGTGGGTTTCCCTTCCTTCTACTACTCCCGGCCGACTGACGTTTTTTGTATCTACTTTAGCCGATATTTAACACAACCATCTGCATCCAATTCGAAAAATCTAGGTTGTCGTCCGCAACCGCCCCTACGCCGTGCCGCCTGGTGCGGCCCGTCTCCTTTGTGGGGGGCTCAGACGCCCCCGCGCACCGAAGGACGCTCTCAGCGTCTACGGCAGCGTGAGGCCAACCAGCCACGCTGCCGTCCATCACGGGGGTCACAACAATATTGTGTAATGACGGACAGTCCCCTGCCGCCCGCCCGTGACCCCCGGTGGCCACTATTAGTCGCCTTTTACGACAGGCAGGGGATACCGTGGTGGAATTCTCCAAACGCCCCCAATCCACAGGGCGGCCCCCAATCCACAGGGCAACATCACGTGATCAACAGACTTTATTGACACTATAGTACCGGCACGCTATGATGGCCGATCTGACACATTTCAAGAGTGAGGTGAAATCTCATTTTTAAAATATCGAATTTCGAAAAACAAATGCTGAATTACGTCGTAAAGTTATAACATTCCATAAATTTGACTGCACGTCACTGTTAACAATAATGTACAGGAACTTGCACCTTCAACGTAGTTATGAATTAACATGAAACTTGATGAGCGGACAAACGTCACAAGTGTCACAACGACCATCATAGCGTACCGGTATTATGATCATAGCACAGAGCAACGAGACTTCTCCGAGCAAAAAAGACTCACTTGAGCTTTAAGCAACACGATACTATTTAATATTAATAATGTAATGACTAATGGTGATAAATATTGACTAGGTAATGAGGAAAACCCGTCGCCACCGAAACCACATTCCCGTTACCTATTACTGTTAGAAAGGGAAACCCACGGGCAGCATCCGAGTATGGTCATAGCTGTCAACCAAAGGTAACAAAAAACAGCGGTAAAGAGAGAGACGAATAACAAAAATAAAAAACCCGACTGCGTCAATATCTGCCATTCATTGCAGAACTGAAAAGATAGAAACAAGATTTTAATTTGAATATTTTATTTTGTTTTTGAATAATATTAGTTGACAGTAGAGTACATTCTACTCAGTTCCTTAATTAGTTGATCATTTGCTTAAATAAGCCACATAGTTTTTGCTCGTCGGCACACTTGTCAAGAAATCTTGACACGAATACGGTAATAAGCAATAATTTTAGATATTATAGGTATATTGCACGAGAATTTATCCTTTCGTAGAATTAAGCTTACGTTACATGTAACGTTTCAAGATAAGTTTCTTTCATACAATCCAAGTATTGATGTTACTTATCCTTCATCAATGACAATTTTTTCAAATGTTTCATCCATAAGAAAAGTGGGTGCTTTAGTTGCGCCTTTGCTTACCCTTTTGTGAGTGTGTCATCATCTATAAGATTCTATCGATTATCTAACAAGGATTTCGATAAACGTTGTCATGTATTTCCGATCTTATCAAACAAAATTGGAGTTCCAAATGTTTGCAATCATAAGACGCCATCGCGTTCACATTCGAATGTCCACATTTGACAAAGTGGATTGATTTATTCAACAAAATATATAACTTAAAACCAGTATCCATTTAAATCGTAGCATTAAAATTCAAATTTTCTGAGAACGAAAAGGAGTTATACATTTTATAATATCTAGTAATCTTTACGATTGCTGTGATTTCAAAATGGGGCATGAAATTAATAATAGCTACTCTTTCGTTGATTATTTTTAAGATAAAAGAATAATTACTTGCGTTGGGAAATCTGTTTCCAATAGTGTTGGCGATAATGTCTAGGATATCTATAATTTATTGATGATTTAATTTATTAATCAATTTATAACTTTTAGTCCCAGCTTTCAACCTTTCTCTTTCTGAGGGCATGTTAGCTCTTCATTAAAGGGCTATAATTGAGTAGCAAAAACTATTATTTCCTTTACTAATTGCACTTTTGCCTCAAATTTTAGGAAAATAAGTATAACCGTATTCTAAGTCGATATTTTGTCGCTTAGATAGTTTTTCAAACTATATCCCAATCCGCTTAAAAGTAGTGTCACATAAAAACCGATCTAAGTTTCAAACATTTACCCAAACCCTCTTAGTAGTAGAAGACTGTGTCCAGCAGTACTATAGTATATAATACAGGGCTGGTATAATTTGCTCTTAATTTGAAATGTTCCTTTTTTAAATTTTTATATATGCAAACAAAGCATTAATAAGCATTAATAATTTTTATATTAAAATATAAAAAAGTACATCATCCTCCGATGGCGAGGCTCAAGATCCAAGCTACCGGTGGTCATCCCTGACTTCATCTGACATCCTGATTCTAAATGAGGAATCTTCACATAATGCGTGCTGCGTCCAGAAGTACTGCTTTCAGCATCTGGCTCTTGACCCAATGACCAATTGACAACCTCTGGAGGTGTTGGTCGAGACTCTTGGGTATCGACCCATGAGCAGAAACGACAATCTGAACAATAATTGTGGAGTCCACATCCCACATGTCACCTCGTGCGCCAAATCTAAATATTTAGACATTTTTTTCCTTTTCGTCCTTAACAAAGTTATCGTCGTTATGCGGAATGGTGACGTCAACAAGTATTATACAGGACTGGTATTATTATTATTTGTGTCAATAATAGTTTTTAAAAAGTTAAACAAATATATTTTTTACACAACATTAGACAATAGAGAGACCCATTAATTCTGATTGCAATTATGAATGTTGTTTATTAACAGAATCAAGCTTAGTGAAAAATCAATTAGTATTCCATTCGCCTTTGATTCATTGAATGTTTGCCTATTTCCAATTAATGTAATTAAGCTATGCCATGAATTAAAACTACGTGCTTGCGAAATGTTAAACACGGCAATGTCCTTCATACGCGATAGTTTACTATAGCATCTAAACTTGTATAGTTTAGTTTTTTTTTAAATTGGTGGCGGTCTGGCAACTGCATAATGTGGTTTTATGATAATGTGTATGCTTCGGTATTGATTTCTGTGGTCGATCCTTTCCAATTCAAAAACAATTCTATTGTTAAAGTTGGTGATGCAATCAATTGGTGTAACAAATTTTATTATAGCTAGTAAATTACGGACGCATACCACGCTCACTTCTCATAATTTGATTGGAGATGTAGGAAAAGGAATAAAATCTCGGAGTGAGCAGATTCCGCCTCTGAAGTCTTGGCTTCGAATGCCGGTTGGGCAAAGTGATATTGGATTTTTCTTCTCAGTATCAGCCCGGAGTCTGACATTTGGGTCCGATATGGTGATTGGCTCGTCCTCTACCATATCATGGCACGGAACATAGATGGCGATATTTGGTTGCCCTAGTACCACCTTTGCCTACCACTTCGGGGATAAAAGCGTGATGTTCTTTGTTTTTGTTGTATAGAGACAGTGGCACTCACCGGTGTACTGCTGCTGCGGGTAGAGCGCCGCGCTGCCCGGCTGAGTCGGAGCTGCAATGCACAACACACATGCTACATCATACAACTCACAACACACGCCGACCAATGCGGAGCGAATCCCTGTTTTCCAATTCCTCCTTATAAGTGTGCCAAAATTTATTTTTATTTTTTGATGTTTAAGACTGACCATCAGACACCAGCCGATCATACTTAATACTTTTTCTACTTATGTTATTTAAATCTAAGCTATTCAAGGAAAAATCAATATGAGTGTTTTTTTTTCATTTGATGCAATTCATTTTTTTTATATTTTTCTCAGCTCAGACAATATTTTACACGTATTGGAATATCACTGAGTTCAGCACAATTTAGTTACTCGCTTAACTTTGACATAAACCCATGGCTGAGTGGAAGACTTAAAGCGAAAACTAAATTCGATTAATATTTAAACTCAACCTTACAATATCATTTCGCAAACAATTACTGATATCGGAATAACAAGAACTCATCGAGAGGCGAATTTTATTGTTATGACATTATAAGCCCTGTGTATATGTTTATGTACCTATGTCATTACGTTAAATTGTCTTTGCTACAGAATCCAGATATCAGGCCCACCACCAGTGGCGAAGGTTCCATACAACCCGATTTCTACCGGCTTCCCTTTTATAATTTATGCAAGCAAAATCTTAAAATAAAATTATATTATTAACAAACAACTTCATTTTCATCGATCGACCTAAAATAGTTTAAATAAATGGTAATAGATGGCGTTGGCCAGCGCGCTATCGCCCTATGTTTTCGCGCCATTGTGACCCGTCGCCACGGCGGCCGCGCGAGGAACCCGCTGTCGCTTAGCTTCCCTCGCCGTCTCTTTTTTCCTCGCGCATGTTTGCGTATTTGCTATCTCTGTCTTATTTGTTCATTCATACCGATACATTTTTCGTTCACGGAGAGATGCGTAAGAGGTAAGCCGAGATCTTTTAGCTTCACTATTAACCGACCATGAATTATTGTTGCTCATCAACTACGACCAACTAAGACTTACGAGGTCTTTTTTAATTAGAAGCGTATATTTGTATTATTGACGTTTGAAAACTCAAGTAAACAATTTCGCCGGTTCGATAAGTTTGTTTTGAATTAGTAAATGTGGAATATAATAATGAATTTGTGTGTTATAAAGTGTTATCAACGTTAGTGTGTAGTGTGGAGGTACGTGCAACTAGAGACTAGATTAATGAGTTAGTTTTAAAATTGCGTTATTTATTTATAACCTAGAAAAACTTTTTAATGTTTTAAGAAATTGTGAAGTGTTGCTTCGTATTATACATCGATTATTATAAGGTACAGAAACTACTGCTTGACGGCTCATTTCTTGTGTAAACTGTGTTTTTAAAGTTCAGTTTTAAATGTGATAAAATACCTGAATTTTTTTTGGATGCACTAACTTAGTTAAAAGCAAAATAATACCTATTTACTATAAGAGATATCAGATAAGTATGTATGTACCTATTTTAGATAATAGTTTTTTTTTCTACCTTTTTACGAAAAATATGCTAACGCGGAGCATGGTAGATACATGACGTCATAATAGGGTAAGAACTATGAAGCGATTTGCTTTATTTCTTGTTTAGGTGTTAATCACCTATTCTAGTAGCTGTTATAATGATTTGAGTACTTTTACAACACTACCTTCAAAATGCATCTAGACTTTTATGATTTTTATAGCGTACCTAATAGGCTAAAATGTAATTATAGTTGGAACGATTTGCAGACCATATTTATTCATATTATTAACCATATTTTGGTGTCGGGTTCCCTTTCGGAAAATGTCACCCTTCGCCACTGTCCACCACGCATTAGTTATCGCCGTAAAGCGGATTCGTATTTCGTATGCCGTAAATATAATTAGTATGTAGTATAATATAATTAACACCGAACGGACATACAACACTGCACTCACACACATTACGTGGAAATTTTAATATAAGAGGAGCGGCGCTTTAGCGAGTAAAATGTTTCTTAGGGCCGTGAATGAAATCCTCCTAGCCAGTTTCGGCCACGGCGGCCAATCTCAACGGAGATCAGCCAGGTACGCAGGAGATATTATAGTGCACAAGTGTGTGCGCAATACACAGGTGCACTCGCTATTCCTTCACTCTCATAGTCCGGTGAGACGGCAATCGGACATGACCGGAGAGAGATCAGGCGCAGGACCAACGGCTTTACGTGCTTTCCGAGGCACGGGGGTATCACACCGCCAACTTCCTGACTCCGAGCTGCGACTGAGTAAATTTTAAGATGGAAAAACCCAGTCACAATTTTTTTGGCTCGACCCGGGATTCGAACCCAGGACCTCAGCGCGCAAATCGTACTCGTAATGCGTACGCAATACCACTACGCCACCGAGGCGGTCGCCGTATAATGTATCGTTAGGGCCGTATTAATAATTCAATCTCAAGTTTGAGTTACATCTCAAGTAGACACAATATACTGGACTCTTCATACATTATGTCTACTTGAGATTGATTTATTAATACCGCCCTTAGGCCTTAGCACTTGATACAGAGCCTCACCTCAATCGTCAATCTGGAAGCGGAGAAATATGAGAAAGATTGTTTTTGTGAAATTATCGATATTGATTTATCGATTGCACAATAACAAAAATAAAACTTTTTCACTAGGTAATTAACTCAAAGTAATTAAATGTTACGTATATACGTATATGCAACATAGTGCATTTAATTACAGTCATATTAATAAATAAAATACCAATAATTTACTGAAAATCCAATACTATGATTATCGATTTCATATCGATTAATATTCATCTTTAAATATTTTTAATCTATCACTGGTACTGCTCTTGCTAGTTTTGTCACCAGTGTTGCCAACGTAGTGGATTTCCCTCTAAAACTTGTGGTTATTTTAGTGGATTAGTTTTTTAGTCAGCGGGAGGAAAAGAAAAATCCACTTAAACATTTTACTTGTTTTGATCTATAGTAATATTATTATTATAATTATAAAGTTGAAGAGTTTGTTTGTTTGTTTGAACGCGCTAATCTCAGGAACTACTGGTTCGAATTGAAAAATTCTTTTTATGTTGAATAGACCATTTATCGAGGAAGGCTTTAGGTTATATAACATCACGATGCAACTATTAGGAGCGAAGAAATAATGGAAAATGTGAAAGAAGCGGGGAAAATTTTTCATCCTTGAGGGCTTCCATTGGATGCGCTGCGAAAACGGTTCAAAATACCAAAAATATATGTATGAAAGAATTATTCCTCTTGCAATGATCTAACAAAATGTCCGCCACAGTGTATGTCTATCTTTTAAGATTAACTCACTACAACCGTTTTTATTGTAATCAAATTTGGTCGAAATTAATGCATTATTTGTTAAGAGTTGTATCAACGTCATAATATTAATCTTTATCCAAATAAATGTGTTGGATAGAGTGATTCAACGGGAAGGTTTTTATGTACTTTTGACCCGGAAAAACTTATTAACGCGGGCGAAGCCGTGGGCAAAAGCTAGTATATAATATAGGTAAAATAGTAAGAAACAACACTATTGCAAAATAAAAAACTCGCCAGAAGAAATCTATGCTCAAAAAAGGGCACCGGAAATTCAGTTGTAGTAGATTTATGGTGGATTTCGATTTAAAGAAGATCCTACTTTTAGTGGTTTCTGGTAATTTGAACAGGCATTTTTAATTTTCCCGTGTAGTAATATAGTGGTACTGACGTGCGAGCACCCTGCCGCGGTTGCGCGAGCGGCTGCACCGGTAGCAGCACGTCACGATCATCGCCAGCAACACCATCACCCCCAGCACCGGCAACAGCACGTCCATCACGCCATGCTCGTTCGCCTTTTGCGCACAACACAAACATCATTAATGGACGATTAAAACAACAAAAACAAAACACATTCATTTATTTTAATTCCATCTTAATCTTTGGTCAGATTCCTAGAATAGTCAATCATAATAAATCTTAAAATTATAAGCGTGTCATGTCGTGTGTAAAACGCAACTCGTAAGACGATGTCTTTTAATTACCCGACTGCGAAAGAGAGAGGGTTATGTTTTTCGAGTGTATGTATGTATTTATGTATCTATATTTCTTTCACGTGTTTTATGTTTTTTTTTCTCCCTAACGAAGTAAAAATGAAATTTAAAAAATATGTAATTGATTTAGCGCAATCTAATAATCAAATCCAAAATCCAGAAACGTTTTTTCTGCATCCTACTAATATATACGAAGTTGGTAAAATTATTGCTCATCTGAAATCTGACAGTGCTCCTGGAATTGTACGGCATACATGCCTCGCTCGTTGTTCAAAGATCAACGTGTAATTAATAAAAAATACAGAGATAGCGCCAAAAGGTTAGGCCTAGTTCCATAATTTGCCAATAGATGGCGCTGTACAAAATGTATATCGCGATGTCAATATTCTCGGGCCGGTTTTTATAAGGGTTCGAGAGTTTTGGCTCGGTAGGTCGGGTTCCCAGTGCAACCAAGTACATCAGTGCGGAAGTGTTAGTGAATCAACGTGTTAGTAAGGACCACATTGCGAGAAGAGTGAGGTGAACTAGTGCAATCACTGTATTAGTGTTAAGTACTGTATTAGTAGTACTAGTGCTAAATAGTGTATTCAGTGCAACAATAAAAGGATACAAGTGCAAACAGGTGTTATCAGTGCAACCCCCCGAACTCATAGTACACCCCAAGCAAGGCCATCCTAACATTGGTCCTTCGAGCCGGATTCAGTGACCTCTATCAAGCAAAGTTCAGTGACCTCTAAACAGGCAAAGTTCAGTGACCTGTACCAAGCAAAGTTTAGTGACCTCTACCCAGGCAAAGTTCAGTGACCTCTACCAAGGCAAAGTCAAGTGACCTTTAACCAGGCAAAGTATAGTGACCTGTAGGAAGCAAAGTTTAATGACCTCTAACCAGGCAAAGTTCAGCGACCTCTACCAGTAAAGTTTGTTTATTTTTTTATTTTATTTATTCATTCCAACATAAAAGTAAAATACATAGTTGTTTTTTAAGTATCTCAAAAACCTTGTCCAGGTTTGTCTGGATACTGCGACAATCGTAAAGAAGTCAATATCATGTATTACATCTTCTTCTTCTTCGCTTCGCTCTTGACAGAGCGGTCGTGGTCACGATGATTTGTGCCCAGACGATGATGTAGCTCGCCGCACGATATCCCTCCATCTGTCTGTGTTAGAAGACAATCGGGTACATTCGTTTACAGGGCCTCCTACTGCTGTTTTAATTTGGTCAGTCCACCTCATTGGTGCCCTAGCACGAGGTCTATTTCCTTCCACTCTGCCCTGAACGACTAGACGCTCTATGGAGTCATTATTTCGCCGAGAGATATGACCGAAAAATTTTAGTATACGCGACTGTACTAACTCGGATAGACGCTGCTTGATGCCGAGTTCTTGGAGTATGGAAAGGTTTGTTCGGAATTCAGTCCATGATATCCCAAGCATTCTTCTCCAGCACCACATCTCTAGAGCATCCACCTTTTTCTTTTCCAGTTCGCGTAACGTCCACGTTTCAGCTGCGTACAGAAATATGGGGAATATAAGTGCCCTAACGAGCCTGATCTTTGTGGCCTTTGTTATGTTACGATTCCTCCATATTTTCTTTAGTTTGTCCATTGCCCCTCTAGCCATCGCCATGCTTCGTTTCACTTCGTCGACGCTACCACCATTGTTTGATATCAAAGCACCCAAGTAAACATACGACTGAACGACGTCGCAATTCGCAATTTGTGTTACTCCTAGTGCATTGACATTAGCGCGGTCCACAATCATAACCTTGGTCTTACTCCGATTAATCTTCAATCCAAATGTAAGACTTACGCGTTCCATCTTGAGCAGTAGTTCTTCCATGTGGCTCGCGCTAGTCGCAAACAAGGTTGTATCATCGGCGTAGCGTAGATTTTGTAACCACCAATCGCAACGCCATCGGTCCAGTCTTCGAGAGTAATGCGCATTGCAAGTTCTGTGTAGATGTTGAATAGGATTGGTGATATGATACAGCCCTGGCGGACACCTGCGCTGGGGTGAAAGCTATGTGAAAGAAGGTCATACGTTCGTACCGAGGCAGTTCCTTCTTCGTAGAGACTCCTGAGAAGGTGCACAAGATGTTTTGGGGTGCCCATTTCAAGAAGCGTCTTCCACAATATTGGCCATTTCACAGAGTCAAACGCCTTTGAGAAGTCAACAAAGCATATGTAAGTTGGCTTATTGAATTCTCGAGCCTTCTCGATGTATTACATGACACAACTTAAATACGTGTACAACAAAATATAAATTAAAATAAAATAAAAAAATAAACAGCGAGGTACAATAAACATACAATTTGAGAATAAAACATTACTGCGTAGGTATTCTGCAAGCAACTAACGACAGAACAATATTGTAGACGTAAGTACCAGATAAGGAACCAGTTTTGCGCATTGACCACGAAGAAAAGAAGAATAGCGGAGGTGTGTCAAGCCAAAATCTCTTTAGAACGTAGCGTCGCTAAATGCGGGGGGTCGGGGGATGAAATATAACGATAGCTCCACCCCCCAATCAAAATCCATCTAGCGGTGAATGGCATTATTACAGCGTAACAGAGCTAAGTTGTCAATAATTTAGTTCGTCTTTTCACCCCTATGGCGTAACAAGCAATAGTGTTTTGTTCCAGACGATTCTATGTGCGTTAGTATGGTGGGACCACATTATTTATTATGCTACTGGCGCTTAGCCGTTTTTCAGCATATACATTACATAGGTGACACATACATACAGGAAAATTAAGGAATAAAACAAAATAAAAGAAGTTGTTAAAGTTGTTGATAAAAAATCTTTATTGATTAAAATTAATAATGATAATCTTACTAATATCTACTTCAGTATCCTGTGATAATATTATTAATACGAAAGTTCATAAAAATATTTGGATATTTACATGTGTGTTAGAAGTAAACACAGAAACAACAAAACGGATTTAGATGAAATGGCACGCGAGTAGATCATGTCTTAGATAAACACATAGTCTACTTGTTATCCCAGTAATTTAGCCCCATGGAAGTAATGCATATTTTTAATCTCTTCATAGGGACTTTTTTTTAGCGGAAAGGCATTACACGCGTATGAAGCCGCACGAAACACCTAGTATTATGATAAAAATGAATGTATTCCTTATTGGCCACTAAACAAACCGCATCATGCACATAAAAATCAAATTCAACCGAAACAACGCAACCTTTACGCCCAGGTTCCCGCCAAAGTCCGTAAAATATTATAGTTGCGATCAGAAATTGTTGGTTGTCAATTTAAAAAAAAACTAAAGTACTCTTTTAAATTTAATTTGATTTGTAAACGATGGGACGAATATTAAACGTTTGACATTCAAAACCAAAACAAGAAGAATAAAACTCCACTTTTAATGATATTTTAACTTGTAAATATAATTGATTTCTAAACGACGGGCGAACATCAAATGTTTGACAGGTAGGAATATTTTCTAAGGAAAAGCGAAATTATTGTTTTTACTATATTCCAACCATTTTTTTTTATGTTTTCGAATATTTTGTTGGCGTCCAGTTGTTGCGCCTAATCATAACACGTATTCATGCATTTCTAATGTCTGTATTTACAGCATCGGTAGTAATAAGTCACTTTCTCCGCAAAAAAAAAATGGGGAATCTAAAATGATAACAAATAAATCAATAACACGAAAAAAACTTACAAATACAACGAAATTAATAAAAATAATATCGACGCTTGAAAGGCAATCATATCTAAGCGATATTCAGCAATTTTTTTCAGTAGAGCGTTTTAAAGTTTTGATTTTGACAAAAAAAAAACATAACTAAACTATTCTCTGCACAAAAATAATTGTAACTGTTTTAGGAACTTCTTAATGTTTGACATTTTTTGACTTAAATCAACAGCCTTGACGATTATAAATTAAAAAGTTACCGTCGCTTAGTTAAAAATTACCTTAATTTACAAACATGTAAAATTATCTAAATGGATAATTTTATGGATACCGTAACAAGTAAATTTAAAGAAATATCAAATATTTAAAAATGCGCAGTTGGTAAGAATCGTATAAGGATAACTAAATATATTAATAAAATCAATTAAAAATATCTATAGCTAAATTATTGGGTCGCACGAATGTCGAAAAACATAAATACGTGCCCAATATTGTAAATATTGTTATTCCCACCAACATTAAACTATTTAATAAGCAGCAAACTTTAATGAAAATCAAATTTTATTGTTAGATAAACATACATACATCCAAAATATGGCATATTGATATAGAATTTGATAATAGTTAACAAATTCGCTGGAAGGAGGTTCTCGCCTCAAGCAGAACTAGAAAACAATAATATTATCACTAGCTTTTGCCCGCGGCTCCGCCCGCTTTAAAAAAGTTTTTCCGGGATAAAAGTCCCGTTTTATATTTTCCCGGGATAAAAAGTAGCCTATGTGTTAATCCGGGACATGATCTACCCGTGTGCCAAATTTCATCGAAATCCGTACAGTAGTTTTTGCGTGAAAGAGGAACAAACATCCTTACATCAAAACATCTAAACATCTAAACATCCATACATTCTTACAAACTTTCGCCTTTATAATATTAGTAGGATTTATTCATTGTGTTGGAAAGTCGTAATTTTCACTCAAATTTTATTTTTGCTGAAAGCACACACATACAAACTCACGCCTTTATCCCATACGGGTAGTCAGAGACTATGGAGCACCACATTCTACGATTTTGACATACGTTTTCCACAAAAGATTTTCATAGTACTTTGCAAACACGAGAAAGAAAGTGGGACGATGTAAAAGAGGCCATGGAATATAAGAAAAATACATGGCTAGATGAGAATAGCCAACGACACTTTCAAAATACTAGGTTCGCAAGCGGGTGTATTTTCTTTATTGCGAACAGGTGAATATCTCTTAACAATAAGTATAACCACCTGAACATACCCGGTAATATTAACTATGCGACATCATTGAAGTTAAAGGTTGACAAGTAAAAATATCTAAGCATAAAAAATAGAACTTGTATTATTCAGGTAAAATTATCTAACCGATTACTCTCTTTTTATTTCGTTTTATGTAAAGTTGTATATATGTACTATTAACAATATATTTTATTAAGCTGAAAATATCTTAGCACATCAATATGGTGAGTATGGGTCCAGGCAAATATATATCTACGCCAATGCTATAATTTTGTTGTGTAGGTAATAAACAATTAATTAAAGAGTGAGCATTGTTTTTATTTCAAGTAAACATATATTAATGCAAAACAGTAATATCACGATTTCAAGTAAAACACGATAAGTTCAAAATCAATTTCCTTAAGTGTACCAACTACTATAAATCCGAAAAGTCGTAAATTTTTTGTCGGTAAATGAGAAAAAAAAAATGTGAAATTTACCGGTATCATCTAATATCTAACCGCCAAAAAAATTGTCCTAGAGCTACGAAACCCGGATCAATCGACGCAGAAAAAATTGGCGATTTCAAATATGTATATAACTCATTTTCGGTATATCTGTCGTTTAGATATTATTGCCTTTCAAGCGTCGAATTATATTCGATGTTGGATGTCGCTGGCATGACGCACATATTTTTCGCTATCCGTTATTTCCGAATACTTACCCACAGATGTCACTACATTTTTTAATATATTTTTTCACATTTCCTGTAACTAAATAATAAATGATTGAATAATGAATATATTTAGAGGCAAAATTAACTAAGTTTACTTATTTCTGCCGAAAAATTATTGTAATATGCGTTTATAATGTTAAAATCAAGATATCGGTGAGAAATATGTAGAATGCAACTTTTCGACGATAGATGTCTCTTGGTAATGCAACAAGAAAATATGTTTCAAAATGCAAATAAACATAAATTTAAACGGCTTACACATAAAATGTTATGCCATCTTGTTTGATTTTTGATCCTGAGCAACTTCTACTCTCATCAATATCACATTGCATGGTTAAAAGAATTTAATACGTATTTAAACGTCAGATGAGGCCGAACCGAACGCACTGACGATTCACTCAGAACTACGGTTTTAGGCCCCGCCTACTGTGACGTCATGGCCCAAATTGATGGTGACATGACCTATATGCCTTGCGGCACCTCCGCTATTCTTCTTTTCTTCATGGCATTGACCGATCGCTCCAAAGAAATACCTTATATAGGACGTTCCAATCACAAGTTTTGTTAATATTAAGTTATTATAGTTGAATTTATTGCTTTAAGTTCAAAATGCCATGAAAGTACTTTTTATATTTATACTTAAAGTTTTTATTTGTTAATTCGTTACGTATTTAAATGGGTATCTCGTTCATGAGGGTTGGTATTATATAAGCATGAGTTCTTTTTCCGTAGTAATTATTACATCTAGGTACTATCAGTTTACTGTGGGTTATGTTTCTAGTAGTGGTTTTATGGGTTATTTTTGATTGTAATTTTTTATATTTTTATAGAAAACTAATTTTTTGTTATAAAACTGTTCAATCAGTAACATCATTTTGACTTTAGTATGTATTGGTAACATTTTGCAAAATTTGAATAAATGCATTATGTTGTTAGTATTGTAAATAGTTTTTTTAATTTTATCAGGTACAATTTTTTTAAGAGTTCTTACTTGTAAGTTGTAGATTTTATCCAAATAAGTATTAAATGTTCTGCCATAACTGGTGATGCCATAAGTAATATAAGATTCAGAAAAAGAATGATATAAATTGAGTAAAGATTTGTACGGGATTTTATATTTCAAAACAGAAAACTTGGCTAGGACAGCTCTCAGTTTATTACATATTTTATTGATGTGTTCATTCCAGTTAAATCTATTGTCGACTATTAGACCTAAGTATTTATACTGAGCGACTTGCTCTAACGTATCACATTTACAATTAATGTTTGCTAATGGCTGCATGGAATGTAGACATTGATGATTATGTGCAACTATATTTATTGGTTTGTCAGAATTTAAAAGGTAATTGGAACGGACATGCATAACTTTGGTTTTGCTAGCGTTGATGACCAGACCATTATCATGAGCCCATTTACATAAGTTCGTAAAATCGTTTTGAATGCTGAGTTCCGCTTTCGAGATATCTTTGGCTGCTGCTACGAGACAAGTATCATCCGCATATTGAAATACCGTACAGTCTTTTATGATTTTACCCATATCGTTAACATACGCCAGATAGTGTAATGGACCTAGAACTGACCCCTGAGCCGTGCCAGTCTTTATCATAAATTCATCGCTAAATTCGTTTTCAACCTTCACGCGAATAGTTCTGTTTTTGAGATAATCTGCACACCATTCCAGGAGAGGTCCACGGATACCAGTGTTCTGTAATTTGGCTAACAATTTGTCATGTCTCAGAGTATCAAAAGCCTTGCTAAAGTCAATGAAAAGTAATATAACATTTTTTTTTTCACTAAGGTGTTTGTTGACTTCGTCTGTAAAATTCGACAATAACGTTGAAGTCGATTTTCTTGGTTGAAAACCATATTGAGCACAAGACAGGATCTCATATTTATTATAATAATTGTGTATTTGTTGACTTATATACTTCTCAACTATCTTATCAATAACTGGTAGGATTGTAATGGGTCTGTAGTTTTGATAATCACTATGTGATCCCGCTTTGTATATTGGCCTAACAATTCCAAATTTTAGCTGATGTGGATATGGGCCTTTTTTTAAAGATGCATTTATCAATCTTACAATAACCTCAGTTAGTTTGTTACATAAAAGTTTAACATTTACACAACGAATTCCGTCTATCTCAGCTGATTTATTTGTATTAAGGTTTTTTATTATTTCACATACATTCTTATTATTAGCTTTTCTTATTAGCATGGATTTATTTTCTTGTGATATGTATGCAGAATCTGGAATCATTTTGTCTTTGCAAACAGGTACAATTTTCTTTATATTCTCAATAAATTCTTTGGCAAAATTATTAGCTATAAATTTT
Organism: Lapara coniferarum; assembly: GCA_949316025.1. Lineage (NCBI taxonomy): Eukaryota > Metazoa > Arthropoda > Insecta > Lepidoptera > Sphingidae > Lapara > Lapara coniferarum. The sequence goes on from OX438927.1 coordinate 13,090,084, forward strand.
GTCGTTACATTGTTTTTCTTAAATGCCTTAATTATTCATTCATCAACTGATTTACAGACTCTTCCAGTTAAAGAATTTAGAATGTCCCATATTTGTTAGTAGTGACCCCTTCCAAACGCGATTGATTTGTTGTCGATTGTGGCATTGCCTCAAAGCTACGTGCAAACCCGAGTCCAGTAACACCATTGGAGTCATCTGAAGTCAACCAACTGAGGAGAGCAGAGCAGTATTTTTTAAGTTTTATTATTTTATTTATTTATTTTTTAAGTAGGTAGTTAGTCTAAGTTGTAACAATGCAAGGGCTCATCAATGCACAAGTTAACATACATAATTCTATTAATAGAGGTTTAATTAATTTCAAAAAGAGTCCTAAAGATCGTATCACAAAAGAATACTTAGAAACAAGAATTGACAATTTAGAAAATGACTGGCAAGCTTTTAAAACTAATAATAATCTCAAATTATATGAAAATTTGAAACTAGAGGAAATAGAAAAGTCAATTTATGTTACGCAAAACACTTATGAAAATTGTGAGGAAAATTACTTTATTTATAAGTCTTTGTTGGCAGCCAATTTATCAGGAAAGGTTGAACAACCATGCAATGAAAATAATAAAAGCAATCAGCCTACCACGAATTCAGCAGCAAAGCTGTCTAAAATTAAGATTCCAACCTTTTCTGGTAATTATTCTGAATGGACGACATTCCGTGATTTATTTACTTCATTAGTACACAATTATAATAGCTTAGACGATGTACAAAAGTTACACTACTTAAAAACACATTTAGTAGGCGAAGCAGATAAACTTTTGAGAAATACTCCTGTTATCAGCGCCAATTACAGTCGTTGGTCGTTATTAGAGAAGCGTTATAACAATAAAAAGTATTTAGCCAATTGTATTCTTAAACGTTTATTTAGTCAAAAACGAATGAACGCTGAATCAGCGATTGCTATAAAAGACTTTTTAGACACTACCAATGACTGTTTGGACGCATTAACAAATATTGGTGTTGACGTAACCACATGGGATATCATGATAATTAACATAATATCGTTCAAGTTAGATACCGAAACGCGTAAGCAATGGGAACTTAAAACCGCAAATGACCAATCGAATGATTTACCTACTTTAGCTCAGTTGAAAGAATTTATGGAAAGTCGTTTTCGTGCATTGGAAAATTTTGAGTTCAAGAAAGTATCAACACAACATTTTTTTTTTTTTACACTGCCATCTTCGGCGCATTAGGGACGGCTGCGGGCTTCCTCCGACTCACGTCTAAGTTGTCGTCTGCAACCGCCCCTGCGCGTACCGCTGTTGTGGTCCTTTTCCTGTTGCGGGGGCTCAGAAGCCCCCGAAACACCGTACCGTGTCCACCTTTTGGTGTCCGAGGCAGCGTGAGACACGCTGCCTCGGTCAATGAGAGGTCAAGCAAAGATAAAGAAAACTCGAACATAATTTCAGTATTGCATACTAGAACACAAGAGGAAGATATTTTAAAGAAATTTTGGGAATTAGAGGAACAGTTACCAAGATCAACATGGTCAGAAGAATAACAGGCATGTGAAGAGTATTTCAAAAGGACAACATATAGAACACCGGAAGGGCGATATATAGTAAATTTGCCATTCCGAGAAGATTTTGCACGTTGTCAAAACAACGGATCTCTAGAGATAGCAATAGCTAAGTTTAAATCACTGGAAAAAAGACTCTCGAAAGACTTAAAACTCAAGGCCAGTTACACGGAAGTAATTAACGAATGTTTACAACTAGGGCACATGCGACATGTTGAAGAAAGGGACAAGGGGGCAAAAGAAGCAGTCTATTTATCCCATCATGCAGTTTTACGAATGGATAAATCAACCTCAAAGGTTCGAGTAGTATTTAATGCTTCCAGCAAAAACAAACTAGCAGTTTCGCTAAACGATTGTTTAATGGTGGGACCGAAATTGCAGCCAGATTTAAAACATTTAGTTTTTCGATGGAGAGTCCATCCAATTGTTATGGTGGCGGACATTGTCAAAATGTATCGTCAAGTTCGTATAGCAGAACAAGATGCTAAGTTTCAACGCATTGTGTGGCGCGATAAACCGGAAGATATAATTAAGGAATATGAATTAATGACACTCACGTTTGGGACAGCTTCAGCACCTTACTTAGCTGTCAGAGCACTGCAACAATTAAGTAATGATGAAGCGAAGGATTACCCAATAGCCGGACCAAAAGTGAAAGAATCATTCTACATGGATGACTTAATGACTGGATGCTTCGACATTAAGGAAGGAGTGGCACTCTATAAAGAGATGAATGAATTACTTTTAAGAGATGGATTTGAGCAACAAAAATGGAACAGTAACAATGAAGAATTATTAACATACTTCCAAACACGAGGGAACAAACAAGAAGCAAATGTGTAGAAAGTCGCAGAGAACGCAGACGAGCTCAGTAAAGAAATTAAAATAGACGACATTACGAAAATATTGGGTCTTACTTGGGACCGCTGCGAAGATAATTTTAGATATTCGGTGAATTTACCCACAAAGAAAGAACCAGAAACGAAAAGATCTATTATGTCTATAATCGACCGGTTATATGACCCATTGAGATGGATCGCACCAAGTGTGATAGTCGCAAAAATATTTATTCAAAGGCTATGGCTGGCAGGCGTTGATCGGGACGAACCTATTTCAGCTGATTTAAAGGAAAGTTGGGACAATTATCGAAATCAGTTACCAAAATTAACTGAAGTGCGTATTCCACGATAGTTACATATAAAGAAACACACTACTAATATAGAACTCCATGGATTTTGCGACGCCTACAAAATAGCTTATGCCGCTGTTATTTATGTAAGAATAGTAGATTATGATGGCAATATACATGTCTTATTGTTAACATCCAGAACAAGAGTTGCACCAATAGGCATGATGACAGTAAACAAAAATCACTAAACTTTGTATTTGTTCAATAAAACCTAAATAATGGATTACAAAAATCATATTTGTTTAATATTAATACGCGAGATCAATGATTATTTTGATAAAATAAAACTACAAAATAATGCAATCCGCCATGATATGCTGAACGCCAATCAGAGCGAATGACGTCACGTCAGAGTAAAAAAACGAGTATCACATCTTGTTTCGTTCGTAGCACTGGTAAATCTTATTATAACTACGATAACATTTTGTTAACAGCGACTAGTTTGTTTTCTGTGTGTTGGTAAATCGAAAGTAAAATAACGTTAGTCATGGAACAAGGATTTACTAAGGCAAACAGCACAAATTTGCCCCGAATCGACTTATTGATGCTTTTTGCAACTACACTAAAAATAAGAAGGTAAAAATAGTGACTGTTGCATATAACGAAAAATGTGTGTCAGATTTTCTTAATAATATAATAGTTCCTTCATGGAAAAATAATGTATACCCTATATTGTATGAAAGTGTACAAGATATGTAATACTATAATATTTTAGTAAATAAAAAAATGCTTAAGTATTACAAATTAGTTTTATTTAATTAACGAGTTCTGCAAATTACTTAGTTGTTTTTTCTTCAATTAAGTAGTAACAGCTTTTAGGAACTCCAATATAAGAACGTGGGTGTTTCTTTATTTTCAGCAATGTATATTCCACAATTTTTGTTGCCTCTTGTTTTTCATCTTCTTCAATTAACTCCCTGCAATCTGAAGAGGACTTCATTTGCAAAGATGCTGTTGCTGGTGATAGTTCTTGATGTATTACAGATGGTGTGTAAGAATTATCGCTGTCAGATTCTTCCTGACCGGTAAATAATTTTCTGGAACGATTCTGTATGGTGGTTGTTGATGATTTGGCAGTAATACAACTTTTAACTTTAAATGGTGTTGTAGAAATAGACTGTAGAAAAGGTCTCAATGGTGATGTCAACTGATTTACTAAATTAATTTCTGTTTGAATGGCTTTACTCCGGAACTTATTTGTCACAATATGTACTTGAATGTATTTGTTTGTGGTCCTGGGTGCATCTTGTATAGTATTTGCTTGTAAAACTAAAAAAGAAAAAAGACATTAGATAATCATTAAGAAATTAATAAGTACTTAATTACTTCACAAAAACATTTCACTGTGACTTTTACTAGCAAATGGTCACTTATCAAATAGAAATAAGAATGCCATTCGAATGAACCTTTCATAATGTGTGCAACAAGATAGTTATATTGTTTATAAAAATATAAGCATGTCTTAAATATTATTGATTAGGCTAGGCAATATAATAAACTGAAAGTAATTAACATGGCTGAAATAAAAAATAAGTATTATTTACCTGAACTTCCAGATGAAATCTCTCCAAGTTCCAACTTTGTTGTATCAATAGTTGTTCTTTCTTCTATTTCTTTTTCACATTCCTCAATTAATATCCTTCTTTGTTTTTTGATTACATATTGTCGTTCTGCCCCCTTATTCTCTATGACACGCGTTATTTTCACCGTTCGTAACAAGCGCGTAACGTAACTCATCGCGTTTATCACTATGGAAATTGGCATACAGAATACCATTTTACGCACATTACACGAAGTGAACGTGACGCGGCCGCGTTACGAGTTAACAATGTCATAGAGAATCATGCCTCTGTTGTTGTATGGGCTGTTCGTTTTCTTCTATCGGGTTGATAATAAAATTTTGTGTGAATGCATCTTGGTTTCATGCGGATCTGCGACACCGATCCCATCAAATGATATTCCATATTATTTTCCATGTCATTTGGCAACTGAAATTGAAATAAAATGTATTTTATTATACATAATTGGCGGGAGATGAAAACTAACCTCAAAAAATGTGTTAAATTCAAACCCTGAAGAAAATCATAGTTTAATATATTACGTAAATACTTACGTCAAAGTGATCTTCACAAAAATAAAGCTGAGTATTGGGCATTATTCCTGTTAAATCGCGCCTTGCAAGGTTAAGCCACATATCGTGTAGTTTTTTTGTATGGAACGAGCACAAATACCATGTTTGGCGTTTTTATTGATGTGTTAGTACATCGAGGGACTGCACACCATCTATACGATTTGGCATTCATATTATTTATGTAATTAGTAACCAAATCAATTTAAAACGCCTACTGTTTACAACTGCTTAACTCTAACGTGACGTCAGATGCAACGCCATGACACTTTGAAGCGTTTTGGCGTGAATTTTAAACTTATAAAGTAAAATGTATTTTTTGTACTATAAATGCTTATTTTCAGCAAAAATATGATATTCGTTATAACTAATATATATTTCCGAACATTATAAAACAGTTTTTCAAAATTTGTCATCATGCCTATTAAGCAGGTTAGCATTCCGCGCTTAGAGCTATGCGGTGCAGTACTGCTAGCAAAATTATTAGCCGAAGCAGCTGAAGTACTAGGTCTCAAGAAAAACAATATAAGGGCATGGACTGATTCAACAGTAGTTTTTGCATGGCTAAGTAGTCATCCCAGTAGATGGAAGACCTTTGTAGCAAATAGAGTATCAGAGATATTAACAACAATAGACTCGTCTCGTCGAAATTTAAATAACCCCGACGCAAAAAATCTCTAAGTAAAATAATAATAGTGTCTTTGTCGTTTATAGTAATATTTTGACCCAAGCGTCCTCAGGTCGGGGGACCGAGCTCCGGACCAGGGAGATGAAAATACTTCTTTAGCGGTCCCCCGACGCGACGACGGTTGGGTCAAAATCCTACTAATATTATAAAGGCGAAAGTTTGTTAGAATGTATGGATGTTTGGATGTATGGATGTAAGGATGTTTGTTCCTCTTTCACGCAAAAACTACTGAACGGATTTCGTTGAAATTTGGCACACGGGTAGATCATGTCCTAGATTAACACACAGGCTACTTTTTATCCCGGGAAAATATAAACCGGGACTTTTATCCCGGAAAAACTTTTTAATGCGGGCGGAGCCGCGGGCAAAAGCTAGTATTACTATGAACTACAAAGACACTATTATTATTTTGAAAGCTAGAAGATTCTCCCGATTTTCTACCGATTTTCAGCGATTCGATGCTAAAATCCCCCTTTTCTTTCATATTTTGTGATTCCTTGGTTTTAAATATGTTGCTGTTTGGGGCGGCGGGGGCTAATATTTTTAAAGGGGCGGCAAAAATTGTTCAAAATATTTACATTCATGACGGGGCGTGGGGGGGGGGGTGGGGAGTATGCGTGACTCTCGTTTGTTGAAATTACCTTCTTGTGGTACAATAATAGTCCCTAGAGTTTAAAATTAAGGGGGTTTTCATTGAATATTGCTTGTTTTTTTGTATATACCGATTTTTGCTCCAAATATACCGATTTTTCTTGGCAACTCTACCGATTTCACATTTTGTCGTCCGAGACCACTGCTTGCGGCGGCGTCGTGTGCCGGGTCGGTCACTTCCCTGTAACATGGTTGAGGAGGCCGATGGCTGGCACATGCGTCATACTCGAGAACGGGTGCTGCCTGTGTGGACTGGTCTGCTCTGTTTGATGGTTGAATCTATTGTTTACTTAAACTTAAACATGTAAGTGGTTGTTCGACTTACGTATTCTCTGTTAATTTTCGCATTTATTATCCATCTTTGAAATTGAATTTATATTGTTATTAACTAATTGTAAAATATATGTATAAAAAAAATACATACATACATATATACACTCACGCCTGTTATCCCCGAAGGGGTAGGCAGAGGCACAACTAGTGCACCCACTTTTCGCCATTATTCCGTCCCATGATGTGATAGGGGGCGAGCCTATCGCCATATCGGGCACAAATTCCAGACACCGAGCTGATACTGAATAGAAAAACTCAATATCACTTTTCCCGACCCGGGGATCGAACCCGAGACCTCAGCCTTGCAGTCGTGCTATAATACAGCTACGCCACCGAGGCAGTCAAAAAAATAATGACAATAAAAGACCTACGCTGAGTTTCTTGGTCCTTGTTCTCAGGTCAGTGGGCTTTTCCGAAGCACTGGTAGAATCTTTTAGTTAAAAACATTGTTAAAAATGACGTGTAAAAGCAGGGTTCCAAAAAATCCGATTTTTATGATAAAAATAAAAAATCTGATTATTTTATATATATATATATATCGGATATATATCCAGGCTAAGAAAAAGAAGCTAATTTCATTCTGTAATTGGATTAAATACTTAAAAAGGTGAGAGGAATTTTTAAAATAATATAAGTCCTTAAGTAGTAGTAAGTGTCAAATTACCACATGTTTAATTAAAAATAGTAATAAAAGAATAAGTGTTTATTTGAGAAATATTTTTTTAATAAACACTTAGAAAATCAAGTACCTATTCTTTTAATAATCTTAATTTGTTTGTGGGATAAATCAACTAATTTTAATAATATAATAATTAGAAAAACAACAATGAGTCAACGTTTATCAAATGTTTCGATTGTCACGCTTGCGGGGATTCCCTAGATAGTGAGAATTATTAATGCTAGGAGCACCAGGGAATCCCCATTTTTATTACCTCGTAAAATAAATCTTATACTGTATGAAGTTAAGGTTTGAATTTCAATAAAAAGCTATCCGTGCTGGTTTAGTTAAAGGGAATTCCGCGAACTTTAAATGAGGTTGCCATTTTAGGAAACAATCTAAATTATGCTGAATTGTAGTTTTTCGCTACGTGTTGCCAGGGTAAACTTTAATCTTTAATTTTTTTAGTTCACTAGACATGAAAAAATCTATTGATATGAAATGAAATGAAATAAATTTATTCGAACCCATAAAACGTTATACATTATTTAGATTCAGTCAATATTAACTCGACCACTAGTTCGGAAAGCAGTTCTCACTAAAGAAGAACGGGCAAGAAACTCTAGTGTTGCTCTTTTCAAAATCAGTTTAAGGTATAAAAGACAATTAATAATAAAAAAATAACATGATATAGATATATTTGTTATTTTTGTTTAGAGCAGTTCATTTATATACTCGCAAAAAAGGTAATAAATTTTAAAATCTTATACGAGTGCATAACCCTCTCAGGAATCATGTAATAATTTGGTCTGAAATTCATCAAGATGTCGTATTGATCTAAGTTCAATATATACCCCTAATACTTAGATGTAGTAAGCGAAAAGGGCAGACCAGTCCACACAAGCAGCACCCGTTCACGAGTATGACGCATGTGCCAGCCATCGGCCTCCTCAACCATGTTGCAGGGAAGTGGCCGACCCGGCACACGACGCTGCCGCAGGCACAGACAGTTAAGGAGTGTCATGCCGAAGCCGCTCACAAATTAAAACAAATTTTCTTTGAAACGGAAGACACGATTCCAAAGAAAATCACACGAAAAATATTTAATCCCAGGGCTTATTATCCTCTATGTATTCTGAAATCATGTAATAAGCTTTATTACATAAGTTTCGGTTAATAACTGTTTGGTATTTGCTAATGTTTAAACACTTAATTTCAGTGGGAACTTTATTATAAAAGTGTATTCAGTAACCCTTAAAAGATTTGCTGATTTTTTGGAGCCTGGTTTTGTGATTAACTAGGTTATTTTTGCTTCTAGTATTTCAGCCATGGATATCGCAAACTTTCGGAAAGTTTTCTATATTCTTATGTACATACATTAAGTTAGCGAATATAAATTGTGATGCTACTGCCATTATATTTGTTTTTTTGAATTTTTCTCTTAGAGAACATCTAGAGCTTAGGGAGTAGATAGATCTTATAGCTCGCTTTTGAAGAACAAATATAGTATTAATGTCAGCAGCACCACCCACAGCAAAATCCCATAATTCATCAAACTATGAAAGTAAGCAAAATAGACCAATCTAGCTGTTTCAATGTCAGTCAATTGGCGTATTCTGCTCACTGCAAAAACTTGATATATATCGAGATAAAAATTAATTGATATATGTCAAGATATATATCCGCTGATATATATTATCATCGAACCCTGTGTAAAAGTGCCCTTAGGGGCCTAATTACTGAATATATGATTTGAATTTGATTACAATGTAGGGTCGACACAACACACATTTGCCACGCAGGTTGTACCAACAACATGACTTATTAATTATGGCATCAATGCCCTTGGAGCCCTCCAAGGCGGTATCAATCCTCTATATGCGGTAATCTTTTGTTAAAACTACTGTTAAGCCCAGGGAGGAGAAGTATCCATATATATGCGAATTTGGTTAATCATAATATTAATGTTGCGCAAGAACACGGCTGCCGTTAATAACTTGTTTTACCTGATGCTTTTCAATCTATAAATTTACATATTTAATTTTAGAATTTCCTCGTGAGTAAACAGTTAATGATGGGATTTTACGCATTCGAACACACGGGACACGTCATTGTTTTGTTTTTAACAAAAGCACATAATAATGCGACCTTTAAAACGTCGTTTGTACTTTAAATTTCGTGGGATTTTTGAAAATGCAAGTTGAGTTTATTTGCCGATGCATTCCATTGGCGGGAGGAGGCGTTCAGTCGCGGGGACCGTCCGGCCCTGAAGGAGGTGGAGGCCAAGAGGGCCTCCTTACGGCGAGCCGCCGTGGAGGAGTGGCGTCTCAGGCTGGAGGCCCCGTCGTGGGGGCACAGGGTCGTAGAGGCAGTGCGTCCTGTCTTTGCCGAATGGCTGGACAGGCGCCACGGAGCGGCAACATACCGCCTGACGCAGGTGCTCACCGGGTATGGCTGCTTCGGTGAGTTCCTGTTTCGGGTGGTGGGGATAGAGGAATCGGCCGTGTGTCACTATTGTGACAACTGCCCAATGGACACGGCCCAACATACGTTGGAGTGTTGTCCAGCCTGGGATGAAGAACGCAGCGCTTTCAGAGCAGTCGTCGGAGAAGACCTCTCGCTGCCGGCCGTGGTCGCTTCCATGGTCGGCGGTCGGGAGGCCTGGCAGGTGGTGGCCCACTTCTGCGAGGCGGTCCTCTCGCGGAAGGAGAGCGCCGAGAGGGATCGCCAGCGCAGTGGTGATCCCTCCCGCCGCCAGACGAGACGTAGGAGGCGTCGGGTGGACGACTGACCGACGTCTCCCGCCCTGTGGATTGGGGGTGTTTGGAGAATTCCACCACGGTATCCCCTGCCTGTCGTAAAAGGCGACTAATAGGGGTCTCCGGGGGTCACGGGTGGGCGGGAAGGTCCGCCCACCTATTAGTCTAGCCAACTCCTGTGACCCCCGTGATGGACGGCAGCGTGTCTCACGCTGCCTCGGACGCTAAAAGGTGGGCACGGTAAGGTGGTACGGGGGCTTCTGAGCCCCCGCAACAACAGGAAAAGGACCGCAACAGCGGTACGCGCAGCGACGGTTGCGGACGACAACTTAGACGTGAGTCGGAGGAAGCCCGCAGCCGTCCCTAATAAATCGGGTAATAAACATTTTAATCTAGATCCTCGATAAATAACTGCATCGAAGGCGTAGTTATATTGCTGTTCGACTGCCGTGCTGAGGTCTCAGATTCGATCCCCAGTTATAGTGATATTGGGGTTTTCTACACAGTATCAACACGAAATCTGGAATTTGTCCCAATATGGCGACACAATATCATGGGAATAGCGTGTGCCCTGATTGCACCACTACCTATGCTTCACGATCCTGCCCTAGGTCAGAAGATCTTGTTAGTGGAGTGGCCGCCCATCAGTGGTACGAAGTAGGGAAAACCGGGATAGATACCGCATCGGATAGACGCCTCATTTTCAAAAAACCTAACTTCCCAAACTCGTGACTTAAAATTAATCGAATCAGTAGAAGCCCTAGTCCTCCCGCACCTAATTTGTCCGAGGGCTTTCATGTTTTGAGGACATGTTTCGCTCGTGTGTGTAGTAATCTTCGCGGCGAACTTCACGAACACGTAAAAAAAATTAAATGTTAGTATTTTATCGTTATATAACTTTATAAGTACCTAATTATAAATACGGATACATTTTTTATTACGTCAACATACTGATTCAATAAGTGTGCATTTAGATGTAAATAGAATTATTTAAAAATTACATGGGTATCTATCCCTATCAAAAAGGATAGTTGCTCTGTTTTTCGAGTTATAGGTGCCCTTAAGGGCATCTGCCCCTTCATACACCATATATACCCATATGTGAGGCCAGTGTATATTTTTTAAATATTTTAGTATCCTGTTACATTTTTTTATGTATTTACGTGTATTTATAATTAGACTTTTTACTGATTGTAGCAGAACTAGGCCACGAAAATAAAAAAGAAAGGCAGGAGTGCGGGCTTCTGTTCTTGGACTACAGAACAACTATTTATTTATTTATTTATTTGTTATGGTACACACACACTCACTCACGCCTATTATCCCCGAAGGGGTAGGCAGAGGCGCAACTAGTGCACCCACTTTTCGCCGTTATTCCGTCCCATGATGTGATAGGGGGCGAGCCTATCGCCATGTCGGGCACAAATTCCAGACTCCGAGCTGAAATTGAATAGAAAAACTCAATTTCACTTTGCCCGACCCGGGAATCGAACCCGAGACCCCAGCATTGTAGTCGTACCATAATACAACTACGCCACCGAGGCAGTTGTTATGGTACACCAACAGCATATATATTGAAAAATCATAAAAAGAACATTCTCACATTATAAAACAGGCCGATATATATGCCCATTACAGGTATACGCATCTCTTATTTAAAAATTACATGTTTCAGTGAAAAACAAAACAAAAATAAATTAAACTTCTAATATAACTATAATAAATTATGTAAGAGGACTACAAAAAGCCATTAATTTTTCTTTAAAAATTGGATATTTATCGCCAAAAATATCTAGTTCCTCAATTTTGCTACTGAAATCGTTGTATTCGATACACATGCGTGTAATGGGATTTTGCAATCCAAGGTTAGTACGTGATGAACTAGTGTGAAAAATTTTAGTTATGCGGGATCTAGGGTAGTGATAAGGAATCGATAATGAGAAATGGCTTAAGAGTTCACTGCTTTGAGAAATTCCGTTTACAATTTTAGACAAAAAGTTCATGTCCAGTCAACTACAGTCAGATGGATAAAAAAATGTGGGGATAAACGAAATAACCCGACGATTTGGGATTCCATCGAGAACATTGCATTAATTATTAACATTTAATTATAATAATTTGAACTCAAGTTTGAATTTTCAACTCCTCTCAAACATGTCCATTTGGGACATTTTCGAGGAGCTGCGCAATCAGCGCATCTCCATCAGTTCCAATTCGTGGAACAAAATCCATAAACGTCTGGCTCTGCAGCCCGCTTCAGTCGCGGATCACAGAGCGCTAACTAAGTTCCTAGACTCTAGGAACTATCACTATTTAACATACGCACTTCCGGATGAACGTTGCTTCCGCTACGTCATCCGTGGTATCCCTACCCAGATGTCCACCCAAGAGGTCAAAGAGGGCCTCATAGAAAAGGGCATCTCAGCCCTGGAAGTGCACAGGATGCACCGCCAGTCCCGTGCCTCACGACCGGGTATCAAATACGAGATGGTCCTCGTAGTCGTTCAGTCCCCAGCAGACGTAAAGCGACTCTATGCGATTCGCGACATCTCAGGTCTAGGCGGCATCACCGTCGAGACCCCGAATAAGTCAGGTCAGGTAGGACAGTGTCATAACTGCCAGAAATACGGCCACAACTCTCGTGGCTGTCGCCTCTCCGCCCGGTGCGTTAAGTGCCTGGGCGAACATAGCACATCGGAGTGCCCCCGTCCAAAGAACCGATCATAGTGCACGGAGCCGCCTTCGTGCACAAACTGCCGCCAGTCTGGCCATCCCGCGAACTACCGCGGATGCCCTAGGGCCCCGAGAAAGAACGCCAAAGCTCCTAAAGCTGCGGCCACCCCAGCCTCTCAGGCCACTTTCAAGCGCTAGCTTGAAAGTGCTGGTGCTAACCTGCACCAGTGCGCAACCCGTGGTTTCCACCGACGGCACGCGCTGACCCCCGACCACAGGCCCGCAGCGGAGTCACTCCCGCCACCCCGGCCACAATTCAACCCTCCCCTGTCCCTATTTCTTCGCCTACGACTCCTTCTCCAAAGGCAGCCCAGCCAAAACCAAACCCACCTAAGTCGGTAACGGTGGCGGTGGCTGACGAATCTTCCATGTCAGTCGCCTTTTTACTAGGCTCCCTGGAGATCATGAGTCTCCACGGCAAATTAGCCGAACGCGCCTGTTTTCGTACCCGCTCTGGGGAAGAAATCCCATTCTCATCGCTGAGATCTATCAGATCCAGCACCAGATCTTCCAAGCCACAGTTAACGCTGTGCGCATTCCATCATCATCATAAATAGCGAATAACGCAGCTCAACCCCCCAAGCGGACCAAACCCCGCTCTCTTAGAGTGGGGTTCTTCAATACCAATGGTATTAGAGGCCAACGAGCCGAACTCTCTACTTTTGTCCGCGAAAATAGTTTAGACGTTTTCCTCATCCAGGAAACGTTCCTCAAACCCTCACACCACGATCTCAACATTTCCAACTTCAACCTGGTACGCAACGATCGCACCAGTGGCCCGTAAGGAGGCACTATCATCTACTACAAAAGGTCCCTACATTGCATACCATTAGAGTCACCCATATGCTTGAAGAACATTGAGGCCTGCAGGCTAGCCATGACAGGACATCCGCCGATCAATGAACTGATTTATTTATTTATTTATCTAGATACACCATCGACAGTTACACATGAAATTTCAATACATAATTTACAGATATCATTGGACGATGCGTACTATCATTACAGGTGAATTCAACATTCTTAGAATTTTTTTAAAGTATATTGACATTAATAGATCATGCAGTAATTGTGAAGTTATAATTAACAAATAATAATCAAAATGCTATAAAAATTATTAAATATAAAGATAAGAATAAAAGAACTCTGACAATGTCGCTAAAATTTATAAAGAAGAATAACATAATCTAAAATTAAAATTATGACGTAGAATGTTATCTTTAAAATCATATGCAAAGGTACAAAACTATAATATAAATATTTGTGAGAAATGACGGAAAAAGTATGACTAGCAATGACGCATTAGCGATTTCAAACATGCAGACTTAAACGTTGCAGTGGACGACTTGAAGATGTCAATGTCATTGTTTTCATTGTAGACTTCTATGGCACGGTTTAAGGGGGCTGAGATCTTTGTTCTGTAAGAGGCCTTTCTAAAAGTATTTTTCAAGGGAAATCTGGGTATTCTTCTTGGAACAACTAAACAAACTTGAGCAAGTAAATTCGATGCATCGATAGAGCCATTAATCAATTTATGTAAAAACGATAAGTCATATAGTTTGCGTCGATCTTCTAAAGAAATCAGTTTAAAATGTTTCAAGACGTGTTCTATAATCGGCACGATAGGGACAGCCAGGGTCTCTATATGCCAAGTACCTTGTAAAAGCTTTTTGTACCCGCTCCAAACGTATAATATGAATCTGATACTGAGGAGTCCATACAGTGGTAGCATATTCCAATACACTGCGAACCAAAGCATTATACAAACATAGTAGGGCTGGTATGCTTGTAAAATCATGGCATACTCGCTTTAAAAATCCCACCATTTTCCATGCTTTGGAAACAATCTTGTCAATGTGTTCTACAAAATTCAATTTACTGTCTACAATGACACCCAAATCACGAACACTTGTGACTTCTTGTAGTTGCTCAGACCCGACAAAGTAACTAGAGGGAGAAAATTTTTTGTTCCTTGTTAATTTTATGTGCACACATTTTTCTGCGTTTAATGCCATGTTATTAAGTTGACAACAACTTTCCAATATATTTAAATCATTTTGAAGATCTTGTGAATCCTGAGCGCAAGATACAGTTTTATAAAGCTTTAAATCGTCAGCAAATAGCAGACATTTACTGGAAATAAGATGATCTGGAATATCGTTAACAAAGAGCACAAAAAGTAACGGTCCTAAATGGGAACCCTGTGGTACTCCAGAAGATGCGATAAAGGTTTTTGAGTGGTATCCAGCAAATGTGACTCGTAAGAGCCGATGTTTTAGATAAGACTGAAACCATAAAAGCAATGGACCATGAATCCCAAATCTTTTTAGTTTGTAGATCAAGATAGAGTGATCTACTTTGTCGAAAGCTCTACTAAAATCAGTGTAGATAACATCTACCTGATTTCGGCAATCAACAGATTTTGAGACGTCATCAACATAGCTCACCAGATTTGTAATTGTAGACCTATTTCTAAGAAACCCATGCTGATTAATGGAAACTTTGTGTTTGCAGTATGATGCCATATATGGGTAAACGACACATTCAAAAATTTTGGAGAAGATGTTTAAGATGGATACCGGTCTATAATTGGTGATTGTTTGTTTATCGTCTTTTTTGTGAATGGGTGTTACATTCGCCTGACCCTATTTGAGATGAGAGATTCCGTCATTCTGGGGGGAGACCTCAATGCCAAGAACACTCTCTGGAACTTTTTTTTTTGTTTTCGCGGAGAAAGTGACTTATTACTACCACCCAGCCTTCAAGGGGGGCGACTGAGCGGTTATGTTGGGTTCACCGTGCCTTACGACCCAGCGTTGAGCCGCCGGGCCGAGTCCCTAACCTACGGGACGGCTGCGGGTTTCCCCGGACTAAAGTGTCTAAGTTGTCGTCCGCAGCCGCCCCTTCACAGTGCCGCCTTATGCAGCCCGTCTCCTGTTTGGGAGGGGCTCAGAAGCCCCCGCGCACCGAAGGGCGCCCTCGGCGTCAGCGGCAGCGTGAGGCCTACCTGCCACACTGCCGTCCATCGCGAAGGTCGCAGCAATGTGCTCAAAACACGCACAAAAACTAAAGACGGACAGCCCCCTGCCGCCCGCCCGCGACCCCCGGTGGCCCCTATTAGTCGCCTTTTACGACAGGCAGGGGATACCTTTTTTTTTTTTTTTTTTTTTTTTTCGCGGAGAAAGTGACTTATTACTACCGCCCAGCCTTCAAGGCGGGCGACTGAGCGGTTATGTTGGGTTAACCTTTTTTTTTTTTTTTTTTTTTTTTCGCGGAGAAAGTGTGTTACCACTACCGCCCGGCCTTCGTGGGGGGCGACCGAGCGGTTATGTTGGGGTCACCGTGCCTTACGACCCGGCGTAGAGTGACTGCCGGGCCGAGTCCCTAACCTATGTACACCGCACGGCATACCAACTAAAACTCCGCGGTGGCCATCTTCGGCGCATTAGGGACGGCTGCGGGCTTCCTCTGACGAATGTCTAAGTTATCGTCCGCAACCGCCCCTGCGCGGTGCCGCCTGGTGCGGCCCGTCTCCTGTTATGGGGGGGCTCAGACGCCCCCGCGCACCGAAGGACGCTCTCAGCGTCTACGGCAGCGTGATGCCAACCAGCCACGCTGCCGTCCATCACGGGGGTCACAACAATGAATAATGACGGACAGCCCCCTGCTGCCCGCCCGTGACCCCCGGTGGCCCCTATTAGTCGCCTTTTACGACAGGCAGGGGATACCGTGGTGGAATTCTCCAAACGCCCCCAATCCACAGGGCGGGAGACGCCGGTCAGTCGTCCACCCGGCGCCTCCTTCGTCTCCTCTGGCGGCGGGAGGGATCTTCGCGCTCCCGATCCCTCTCGGCACTCTCCTTCTGCGAGAGGACCACCTCGCAGAAGTGGGCCACCGCACGCCAGGCCTCCCGACTGCCGACTATGGAAGCGACCACGGCCGGCAGCGAGAGGTCTCCTCCGACGACTGCTCTGAGAGCGCTGCGCTCCTCGTCCCAGGCTGGGCAAAACTCCAGTGTGTGCTGGGCCGTATCCAGCGGGCAGTTGTCACAATGGTGACACACGGCCGACACCTCCGTGCCAACAATTCGACACAGATACTCACCGAAGCAACCATGTCCGGTGAGCATCTGTGTCAATCGAAATGTAGCCAGGCCGTGGCGCCTGTCTAGCCACTCGGCAAAGACCGGGCGCACTGCCGCTACGACCCTCAGCCCCGCTGACGGGGCCTCCAGCCTGAGACGCCACTCCTCCACGGCGGCTCGCCGTAAGGAGGCCCTCATGGCCTCCACCTCCTTCAGGGCCGGACGCTCCCCGCGACTGAACGCCTCCTCCCGCCAATGAAAAACATCGGACAGGGATCGGGCGTCCAGATCCCAGGGCAGGAATCCGGCCAACATGCAAGCCGCCTCGTACGAGACCGTGCGGTATGCCCTGATCGCCCGCTGCGCCACTACACGCTGAGGATTGCGCAAGAGCGCAACGCAGCGGTCGCTCAGGGAATCAGCCCAAACGGGACTGCCATACAGGGCCATGGACCGCACGACTCCGTGGTATAATCTTCGGCAAGGGATGCCAGGACCTTCCAGGTTGGGCAGCAGGCTAGAAAGAGCGCCCGCTGCCCGGGACAGTTTCGTCCTCATCTTTTCAAAGTGGGTGCGAAATTCCCATCGGCTATCCAATATCAAACCCAAATACTTCATGCTCTTGCCGATGGGAATCCGCACCCCCTCCACAACGATGTGGGCACCGGCCGGTGGCCCTTCCCGAGGCCTGTGAAAACAAATGGCCTGGGTCTTTTCAAGGGCCACCTTCAAACCTAATCGTTGAATACGATTTACAACTTGGCCGGTGCCCGCCGCCGCCAATATTGCGGCATCCTGGAAAGTCCCAGATGTCGCCGTGACCAGCGTGTCGTCCGCATAACAAGTCGCGTCGACTCCCCGGAGATTGGCACCACGGAGCACCCAGTCGTACCCGATGTTCCACAGGAGAGGGCCCAAAACCGAGCCCTGTGGAACACCGCACGACATCGCTCTTCGGTGCCACCCGTCGGCGCCCGGATACACCACGTCCCTGTCAGAAAGGTACGCGTGCACCAGACGTCGGAGATAGGGCGGCACCACGTGGTACCGCAGTGCTTCGTGGATGCAGGGCCAGGGCAGCGAATTAAATGCATTCGAAATATCAAGTGATACTGCTATCACTACCTCGCCTCTGGCCACTGCATCCTCCGCCTGTGCCTTCACCCGCAGAATCGCATGGACGGTGGAACGTCCCCTCCTGAATCCGTATTGTTCGTCGGCCAAGTTCGGACCGACGAGGCGAGCATGAACTATGCGCTCGAAAAGTTTGGCGACCTCGTCGAGCAGCACGATGGGCCGGTAGGCCGACGGCGACTCTGCGGGTCTTCCTTCCTTCTTCAGCAGGACGAGCTTCCCGGTTTTCCAACGCGCCGGGAAGACGCCCTGCTCTAAACAGGCGGAGAACAAACTGCGGAGCCTCGGACCCAGGTGCTCGAGAGCTAGCACCAAGGCCCTCCCAGGGATGCCATCGAGCCCTGGGGCCGTGTTTTTGCTCCGCAGCCGAAGCACTACCGCCCGCATCTCAGCGGGCGAAACCTCCGGGATTTCCCTTGCCGAAGTCTCGTACGACGATGACGCCACTTCCGGTGGCGCCATCGGTGGAGGAGTGGTCTCCTCGGTGGCCGGAAACAAGGTCGCGACGACGTTGGCCAGTAAGTCTGGCCGGAGACTTTGCGACAGTGGGGGCATCGCTGGTCGAAGCTTGTTCATAACCAAGCGATAGGGGCGCCCCCACGGGTCACCGTCGAGAGTCTCCAGGAACTCCTTCCTTGCCGCGACCTTGGCCCTGTGAACGGCCACCCGCAGCGCTATCTTCGCCTCCTTATAGAGGCCGTAGAGCTGCCGCTCCTGGTCTGCGTGATCGTCCGCCCTCAATCGGCGATGGCGATGCCTGGCGAATCGACGGCGCGCAGCTACGCAAGACGCGCGCAACTGAGCTAACTCCACCGACCACCAGTACACCTGCCGCCGCGGCGAACGGCGGAGGGCTCGGGGCATGGCGGCGTCGCAAACGTCCGACATTGCCACCCCGAACCACTCCGCCTCCTGCTCGACCCGTACCGGCCCGTCCGGCACGGGGAGCCACGACACGACCAGAGCGGCCAACACTAGGGCCTCTTTGTTGAGGCGACGTATTACCCACCGCGGGCCGTCCTGATTAGGGGCACTCGGTCCACCACTGGGCTGGATACTCGGGGACGGGGGGACGTCGAACCTTATGTAGCGATGGTCCGACAACGTCTCCACGCCCACGAGGACTCTCCAGCCCCGGACACGACGTGTAACGGCGGGGCTCGCAAACGAAAGATCGACAATCGACCCGCCGTTGTGCCGCACGCACGTGTCCACCGACCCCCTATTCAGGACGACCAGGCCGACAGAGATCGCCCAGTCCTCCAGGACCTCACCGCGAACGTCGGTCGCCGGCGAACCCCACACCATGGATTTGGCGTTGAAGTCGCCGGCGACGATCGCCGGGTGAGGTTGGCCTTGCTCCACCAGGGCCCCCAGTCGAACGAGAAAGGACTCGAACTATTAGAGGGTTCTGTTGGGAGAGAAATAAACTCCTACAAACCATACGTCTCCCAACAGAGCCGCGACGCATCCCTGGCCCTTCGCTACTTTTTCGAAGGGCGGGGAGCCAGCGGCACCCTGGGTGATGATGGCCACCGAACCGTCGAGGTCCCCGGCCCAGTTATCCCTGGGCGGGACGAAGTACGGCTCGGCGACCACGGCCACTAGCACCGACCACTGCGCCAGGCTTTGGGACAACAGGTCCTGGGCCCGGGCGCAGTGGTTGATGTTCGCCTGGAGGATTTTCAGGTCCATTACTGGGCGATCACTTCAACTCCTTCCATCTCTTGCGGTGACTGAGGCTGGATTGAGGCCACAGCGTCAGTAACTTGTCCACGCGGGGGGCGACGCCGGTTGCGGCGGGAGGAGACGGGACACGTCTTCCCCCCCAGCCGGTGCCTAGCGGGCTTGCCAGAAGCTGCGCAGACCACGTAGTTCGGCACGGCGTTACACTCGCGGGCTTTGTGGCCCGCCTGACCGCAGCGGTAACATAGCGCACTGCGGTCCACTGCGCAGTCACAGCGCTCCCGGACGTGTCCGGACTCCAGGCACCGGAAGCACCGCAGGGGTCGCGACTCGAGCACAGTTATTCGAGCCGCGACCCAGCCGATTAATACTCGGCCCGCCCCCCGCACTTTTTGGGCTGCCTTTATTGGCATCCGCACCCATACCGAGCCCACACCTGAACGATCGGGACGGATTTCTCCGACCTTTATGGCCTCTATGGCGCACTCACCGGCCTTAGAGAGGGCCGCTGCGACTGATTCAGGAGTGGCTGTATAATCCAGCTCTGTCAGTCGCAGTTCCGCGGTTTTTGTGGGCCGGGATACACGGACGTCCTCCGACCCACTGAAACACTCCCTCAGCCTACCGGCGAGGGAGTCGGCCCTCTCCTCAGAATTGGCCCCGGGCACCTCATACATAGGGGCACCCGTGGCCGCAAACTTTGGCCTCAGCCTTGTGATCTCAAGGCCGGTGAGGTTCACTTTGCCCTGCGCCTCTGTCAGGACTTTCTTATATGTCAGCCCTTTCGCCACAGCCGCCGGCGTCAAAGAAATTATGACGGCCGCAGAACGTGGTGGGCGGAGTTTGGGCTCAGCCCGACGCGCTGGCGGCTGTGAGCTTGCCACCGGCGTGGTCTCAGACCTGGGCTTCTTCTTCCTTCCTACCACGACCGTCCATTCCCTGTCCATGGACACAGGTGCCGGCGGCAATGGGCGGGGCTCTGGTGCAACTTTCGCTGCGGATGCAGGTACGTTCTTTTTGCCCTTTGGAGGCTTTGGGGCAGTTTTTGGACCCTTCTTGGCTGGTGCAGCAGTGACAGTCGCCGGCGCCGAAGATGGACCTGCAATGGCTTGCGGCGCTGCCTTGGAGGGCCCGGCTATGGGAGTGGGATCCAGGGAAACTGGTTGGGCTGTCTTTTTCCCCTTTCCTACTCCTTTCCCTTTGATGGAAGTGGCCGGGAGTGCTCCACCCACAAATCCATCCTGCACAGGGAGCGGGATGTCGCCTGAAGTGGCCCTCCGTTCATGTGCCAGTGGCGGCCTCTGGGCTGGTCCAGCAAGGAAAGATTCCATCCTAGCCTGGACTCGTGCCTCTACCAATCTTAACATCTCCTCAGTCTGGCGTTGACTCGAGGATGCCTCCAGGTCTTCGAGGCGGCGCCGGAGAGAGCTTCTCATCTTGAAGCTGCTTCATAGCAGCTTCAACGCGGGCACTATTTTCCCGCCACTTCTTCACTTCACTTTCGAGGCGGCAGACTATAGTGGAGTCGGGCTGACTCACATATTGATTAATGACATCAGTCACATAATTAAGGGCCTTTTGAGAGGTCCCTTTCAGGTTCCCGGATTTCTTCACGATCGACCTCACGATCTGCCCACAATTCCGGAGGTCATCCCGCAAAATTACCCCAGAAGGGTCCGCCTCATTTGCCTTAGAAGGCGCCTGTGACTTGATGGATCGGAGCTGCTCCATCAATTCACTTTCTGCCTTCTGGCGGGCCTCCTCGCGCTTCAGGAAGTCGCGCTGTCTTGGCGTCTTCCTGAGGACAATGACGTCGCTGACCGAGGCGGGACCCCCTCTACCGCGACCGTCAATTGCTTGCGCTTTTGGCGCCGGCTCGTCAGTGTCGCTTGTGGGAAGCGAGCTACCATCCCTAGAACGCTGCGAGTGTCTCCTCCAGAGCTTTTTTTTGCGCAGTGCGGCGCAACTCTCACTCGACTCTGAGTCGACTCACATCTCTTGAGGCCGGATAAACTCGGCCTCCACCTCTGTAGGCTTCTCACCCGAATTCTCCACAACAACATCATCATCGACGGGCTTGCGCCCTCCGAACTCCGCCTCTCCTACTCCAGAACCTGAAGCAGGCGGAGGCAACTTCGTCAATATTACAATAGGTTTTTTTTTATTTATCAAAGATTCCATTTTGTTCCCACGAGTGTGGGGGAAATAAACAGTCCGCCCAGGCAGAGCCCCCTGTACCTGGGTAAGCCTAACGTAACCCGCCAAGAGGGTCGGCCGGTACTCTGGCGGGGGTCGCACTAGTGACCGAACTTACCATCGGCCATGCATCCCCTCGCGGTGCGCCGCCGCTTGGGATTCGGGGTAACTTTTTATAGAGGTTTTCTCCCTCGCGGTCCAGGCGGTTAAGCCAAGACCCTCGGTCCAGCAGGAGCGCGAGACATGACCACGGACCTCCATACCGGATTACGATCTACGACGGCGACAGCGAGAGAGACAGGTTCCCCCCCACTACCTGCTCGGGGCGGGGTTAGCGCACACCGAGCCCGTCGACACCCCCAGGACAGAACCGGGAGTCGCCCGATGAACGGGCCCACCAAGACAGGATGACGGCCGCCCTGTTGCGGTTAATTCATTCGTTGAAAGTAAGAACGCGGTCCGGCCACCGCCAGTCTCTATTTTGCGACCGCTAAACCAAAACCAAAACGACAACGCCAACGTCGACCCGGACGTTGACCCGCCGCCGCCCGACCCCCTTGCCCCGGTGACGATCGAAGAAGTCATCGCTCTGATCAAGGCACTCAAACGTCGCAAAGTCCCCGGGGGCGACCAGATCCCCACCCGCATGCTTAAGATGCTCCCGAAGCATCTAGTCAAAATTTTAACCGCCATCTATAACGCCGCTTTTCGAAACTGCCTCTTCCCAGAGGTCTGGAAAGAGGCAGTTGTAATAGGTATTCATAAGCCGGGAAAACCCGCATCCGAACCGTCGTCTTATAGACTAATAAGCTTGCTCAGTACGCTAGGCAAAATTTACGAGCGGATCGTCCTCGACCGCCTCAAAATAGTCGCCCACAATCAAAACCTGATCCCTCCGGAACATACATATATCATATCCGGAACATATCTAGGAGTTACCCTTGATCAGAGGTTGACCTTCATCCCACATATAAACGCGGTACGCGCGCGAGCCGCATTCGCGATGGGCCAATTGCATTGACTCTTAAACAGGAACAGTAAAATGTCAATCCGCAACAAGATTAGAATCTTTACGACTTGCATTCGACATATCAAGACGCACGCATCGCCCGTAATCGCCCATTTACCGTCTGCTCGTTTTCAGCGTATGCAGTTCTTACAAAACAGAATGCTCAGACATGCTCTTGGTGCCCCGTGGTACGTTCGCAACCGCAACCTCCACGTGGACACCAACATGCCGACCATCAGGCATTTCATGCATATGGCCAGCAGACGCTACTTCGATCGGGCGGTACATCACCCAAACACGTTAGTCTGTAAAGCGTCAATATATACTTCATTCGACCGCGCCAAATGGAGACTGCCGCGTTCCGTATTAACCGATCCAGAAGACGAAATCACTCTGGCCACCCGCCGTAAGAACGATTTCTTGAAACTCCAACACTCCACAAGACCGCAGTTCCGTCCTCGCCGTAGAGGACCTCGCCGCGTTCCCTGTCGCCCCCCCGACCCCCCTAGCAGTTCCGGCCCGCGTGCCGATGACAACACAATATAATAGGATTAGGCCTAAAAACCAATCTTTCCCTAATCGTTGATGTCTCATCCTCTCTCAGTGGCCGTCCTGAGCCGAGGTTCGTAACCCGTTAGTGGGTTGCCCTCAGCATGGTCACTTAATTCAAAGGGTTGCGAGCGCCTTCTGTGGCCAGAAAAGCCGACTCGCGTCAGGCTACTGGCAGTAGGCCCATTAAGAAAAAAAAACCCTTTAAGGAAAAAATGAATCCGGTGCTGGTAAGGACCCGGGAGAAGAAGTCGGAAGGGAGACGATCTTTGAGTGAGAGATTAACATTTTCTAGACTGTTTAGCCCAACATTTGCCACCAAGAGATATTCCAAAATGCTGTATAACCAGATTTCACCAGAGCATGAGTGTGTAGTTGGCAAATAGTACTAGATAAGCTGGCGTGGTGACCACCAACTAACTAGCAGCTACCAGCGGGACATGCGTGTCACTACATGACCATAACAAGCCAGCAAGGCGCGTCTAAAAATTACTAACAATAGCCATTGCGCGCTCGAGGTAGGAGGAAAACTATTGCCATAACGGACTAGGGAAATATTAACGATAATACCTTATGATTGTTCCTTTATTTATAGTGAATATTTATTATTTGAAATTTTTAAAACAAACATGTTGATGTTTGTTTTAAAAAATTCAGCGAATTAGTGAGGTACCTATCACAAGTATTGACTTGTGATAGGTACTTCACCAATTCGCTATACTTACATACACTTCTATACATTTTCTAAATTGAGTCCAATTATCAGTTATTTTATTGCTTACCACAATAGAAGTAGATTACCAAGTCTTTACCTGTATATTTTTTACTAATAATTGCTCGCGGCTCTGCCAATGGGAAAGTTTTTCCGGGATAAAAAAATTCCCGCGATAAATAGTAGCCTATAGCGCTCAGGAGTAATGTAGACTCGTATGAGTGAAAGAATTTTCAAGATCTGTTTCAATAGTTCCTACGATTTGAGAGTTCAACCAAACAAACAAACTATTCGGCTTTATAATATTAGTATAGTTTCTATACTATAGATAATCGCGAAACTATATTTATATGTTTGTAATGAGTATTTTGGATGTGTCAAGCAAGCGCGTCGCCATTAAAACACTGAATACATTTGGCACACAAATACCTAGTCATGACATGGCTGGGTCTAACACACGCTACTTTTTGAACAGAAAAACACTGTTGCGGTCAGTGCCACGAGAGGGATTGGGACCCACCAAGGCAGTTTACTGTCTCAGTTAACCGGCTTGAGATGCGATTTTGTCGTAGCAGTTTCCGCGGTACGATTACTGAAAGGTTAAAAATTATAAATCTCATCTACATACAAACATACATACACACTCACGTCCTTATCCCTTAGGAGTAGACAGAGACTATTGAGCGCCACATAGGTACCTACTACCAATCACTTTGAGACACGTCTTTAGCCTCTTTCAAATTCATACTTTTTCTTACATGTTTCGGGTACTCCTGACCTGCCATACAATATGTTCTCCTCGGGCGCCCCCTTCACTTCGTACCATCCACATTCGCTTGATATTTATACATTTCGTCACCAGTCTTTGAACCATCCTCTCCACGTATCCAAACCATCTTGCATCAAAAATAATTCCATCTATTTTCGCCATTTTCATAAGTCTTCTAAAATAATCAGCACTCCAACCGATACCCGGCATTATGAAACTATCCATCTAAGATTTTTAGCTTTAATTTGAAATCACAGAACATAATATGAATATGAACAAATCCTTTGTTTGTGTTCAAAAGTCGTGTTGCTATGGTTAATGGAGTGTATGGTTTATGTGCGGTCACCGGTGTATCAGTTTACCATCAGGTGGCTTGCTCTCTGCAGGCGTCTCGTCATAATAGCATAATCGCAATGTCACAGCATAAGTGGCTCAACAAATTCAAAATTTCAAATTGCCTATGTATACTTTTGTGTTTTTACTAATCTTTTTTTTTTCTCTTCATAAAAACAAAATAAAATAAAAGAGATTTGATTTACTTCATAGGAAGAATTTTTTTTTTCAGTTTAACTTAACGCGTACCTATATAGGCGATTTGAAATTTACTTTTGTACAGATTGCTGACTGCACCTAAAGCACTCAGGCATAATGTAACTTCTTGTTTGTAAAACAATTATCAAAATTTCTACTGTTTACATACCTGAACTTGGGACAAAGTGATGCCCCGCACGCCGGACGTTATAGTAAGGTCAGTACCCCGTTCCATGCCTATTTTATTCTCAATGTAAGGCCCTTCGTACGAAACGCTCGCGACTATTCTGCGTTTGTGCAAAATGTACTGTGTTAAGGATGGCGGAAACGACCGCGTTGAAGATAATTATTTTGACTTATCGCTTTTAAAATAGGGATAGGTGTATGGTAATCATGTAAAGAATATTCGCATTCGTATTCGCATTCGCAAAAGTTGTGTAAATATTTTGCGTTTAGGTACGTTTGTCACGGGAAACTAATATTATTTAGTCACGGGAAACTAATATTATTTAGGAACGAAAGTCCAATTAATTTCTCTTCAAAGGCAGCAACAGACTAACAAAAATACAATAAAAAAAAGAGAAAAACAGAACGTATTCCCACCTAAAAGGCCGGCAACGCATCTCATGTCTCCTGGTATTGCAGATGTCCATGGGCGGTGATGACGGACCATCAGGTGAACTGTATGCTCGTTTGCCCCCTATATCATAAAAAAATTCAACACCATGGAGAAAAATTTATTTATTTATTTATTTATTTATTTATTTTTAGAAAGATACACTAAACAGATGACTGACAATAAAAAATCGAAATTACAACACAATGGATCTAATGACTAGTCAGAATCCAAATAGAAGTGTATACAACTTATCCAAATTACATGACTCGTACAAGTTTGATTAACAAAAAATTATGTAGTGATTCTTATTAACTATTATTCAACTAGCAGCAACGTTATTATTAAGACACGAGACACGACACGATTAATTACTACGAGTGTTGTTTTATCCAAAGCATGACCTATGTCTGCTTGATTAATATTAATATAGCAAAAGGGCACAGGAGTCATCAGTGTAGCAAATGCCGGTGAACAGTTAATGCATTGCTATTTTATGTGTCTAGATGTAGAAGTAAAACACTCACAGTACAGTCCAGAGTTTAATTCTAGACAGACAACACAGAAGCTACAATTAAACAGAAGGCACAAGCACAGTATACAGTCTAGATTGAAGAAGCGATAGAATATAGTTCAAGAGCACAGCGTAGAAATGAAGGCAGAATAAATGAGCACTAGTATAGCGTAAAAAACAATAAGCTTAGCAGCGTAAGCAGGGTAAGCGAGTAGCGTGCGCTTCGCGTCAAAAGCAAGTCTCAACGGTCGGGTCAGCTGGCAATGTGAATGTCATATTATGACGATGCGGCGAGGGTGCACCGCACCGCACCTCACACGGCTGACTCCTTGTACCTAACGGTAAATATGTACGCAAGGGACGTCGCAGTGGTCGATAATATGATATCGGTATCGACATCGACAAGCCGATACGCATCGAAGTACTACGCTGGTAGTTGAAATATATTAAGATATTTTTTTCAACGACAACAGGTGGGGACCAATACATTTTTCTTTAGAACCGGTAGGCGAGAGCACTGTTCATAGCATAATAAAAAATATCACCACAAATGCGCAAGGAATTAGGAATTGATTTGGCTTACACTTCCTCAAACTTTGGCGGCTATAACGTAAATCCATACTAATATTATAAATGCGAAAGTAACTCTGTCTGTCTGTCTGTTAAGCTTTCACGCCAAAACTATTGAACCGATTTAAATGGAATTTGGTACACAGATAGTATAGAGCCTGAGAAAGGACATAGGCTACTTTCTATCCCGGGAGAATATAATGCGGAACTTTTATCCTGGATTTTATATTCTCGCGAGTGGAGCCGCCACAGCCACAACACTGAACCGATATCGATGAAATTTGGTGGGGAGATAGTTTAAGACCCTGGGAGGGACCTAGGGTACTTCTTACTCCGGAAAAATATAAGCGGGACTTTAATCCCGGAAAATAGTTTTCTGCGAGTGGAACCTCAAGAAAATAAGTATGGAGATAGTTTGAGATCCAGAGAAGGACATAGGCTAATTTTATCCCGGAAAAACATTACCCGAGAATTTTATCCCGGATTTTATGTTCTCGCGAGTGGAGCCGTCACAGCCAAACCACTGAACCGATTTTGATGTTTGGTAGGAACATATTTTAAGACCCTAGGAAGGACCTAGGGTACTTCTTATCCCGAGAAAATATAAACCGGAACTTTAATCCCGGAAAATAGTTTTCTGCGAGTGGAACCACAAGAAAATAAGTATGGTGATAGTTTAGAGATCCAGAGAAGGACATAGGCTACTTCTCATCCCGGGAAAATATAAACCGTGACTATTAATTTTGTCTACTGCCACTGGGCAGTAGACAAAATTAATAAAGAATTATGTAGAGTGATTTCCTGGTCGGAAAATAACTGTTTGGCTCTTAACCCTACTAAATCCAAATTCATGGTCCTAGGCAGTAAAGCACAAGTTAGCTCAATCCTTTCTGCTAGGCCGAAAATAAAAATTAAGGAGATTGATATTGAAAGGGTGGACTCAGCACGTAACTTGGGCCTAGTATTCGATCCTGAACTACGATTTGAAGCGCATATAAGCAATGTGGACAAGAATTGCTTTTATAGATTAAAAGTTTTATATAGTTTTAGGACATATTTCAGTGTTCCTATAAGAAAGAGACTTGTGGACAGTCTGGTTTTATCGAGACTTAACTATAGAGACACTGTTTATGGCCCCTGTTTACCATCGCGTACAGATCGTCTTATCGTGAGGATCGCGACGCGTGCCTCCCATTAATTTTAATAAAAAATATTCTTTTTTTATCTCTTTCCTGCCAGCCCTGTGGATTGGGGGCGTTTGGAGAATTCCACCACGGTATCCCCTGCCTATCGTAAAAGGCGACTAATAGGGGCCTCCGGGGGTCACGGGTGGGCGGGACGTGCCGCCCACCCATTAGTCTAGCCAACTTCTGTGGCCCCCGTGATGGACAGCAAAAGGCGGACACGGTACGGTGTTTCGGGGGCTTCTGAGCCCCTGCAACAGGAAAAAGGACCGCAAAAACGCGGTACGCGCAGGGGCGGTTGCGGACGACAACTTAGACGTGAGTCGGAGGAAGCCCGCAGCCGTCCCTAATGAGCCGAAGATGGCCATATAAAAAAAAAAAAAAAAAAAATTCCTGCCAGCCCGAGCTTGGCTTCTTAATATTTAGTTTACATTGATTTTGCTCCCTTTAAATATGTCTTAAGTTATATAAGTAACTATTTGTAATAATTATTATTAATTGAATGTATCTTGACATATCATAAGTGCAACTATGTTCGCCTACGTGATGAATAAAGTATTTTATTTTTATTTTTTATTTATTCAGCGGGTACAAAATGCATGTGCTAGGTTTTGCTTTGATATTCTGCCCCATAACCATGTCACGTCGTATTTAAATAACGGTAATATTTTTAAAATGGCAGCCCGGCATGAATTACACTTGTCCACATTATTATTTGGCATTTTGAATACAAGGCCCAAGTATCTTTATAATAAATTAACATGAAGACATAATCACCTTGCATTCGGCACACGTTCCACGACAAATCCATTGTCAATTCCGCAACATAGAACCACTGCATTCAGGGGATCTTTCAAATATGCCACCTCACTCACTGCTGGAACAACATTCCACCGCCGTGTCGGTCTAAAAAAAGTAAATTTAGTTTTAAATACAATTCAAACAATATTTATTACAGATCCAGAAGCAACAGCATATTAATTAAATTTTAAACATTTATCAACTTATCTTCTAGTTTTAGAACACAAAGTGAGATCTGATTTAAGATGGAATGAAGGTCACTCACAGTGTAGTGGCCGCACGTTATGATGTGGATTATTGTGGATATATTATTTGTTGCATATTCCCATTGCCGTGTTATTTTTCCATAATATAAGTACTTAATCACACTTGCATTTGCATCGTATCACTGGTTGATCATTATGTTCACACCATTGTGTGCCTTTACTGCAGTGTAACATAATTTTTATATTTTATTTTATATCTTGTTCCACTTATTATTATTATTTTTACCCCAAGGTGCGACACGTACTTCGCCTGCTTATAGCCGCGCGAGTAGTGGCGACTGGCGACTAGCGAGTGTTTTGCCTCTTTCGCCCCTCAGTGCTAGCGAGTGGCGAGATATTTTATTTAAGTATATTATATATTTTTATTGCTTTTTTATATATATTTTTTTATGTTGTACGCAACAGTTGTGTTATAATCATACTAATATTATAAAGGCGAAAGTTTGTAAGAATGTATGGATGTATGGACGTTTGTTACTCTTTCACGCAAAAACTACTGAACAGATTTCAATAAAATTTGGCACACGGGTAGATTATGTTCAGGATTAACACATAGGCAACTTTTTATCCAGGGAAAATACAAAGCGGGACTTTTGTCCTGGGAAAACTCATTCACGCGGGCGGAGCCGCGGGCAAAAGCTAGTGTTAATATATTGTAATGTTTTCAGTCCGACTTTGTGTCCGTACGTCACCTAGGTGCCCCATTGAAAATCAGCGCTGCAGTGTCAGTCAGGCTGATGCTGCAGCAAGAAGCTGAACGGGGGTTACCGTCGTTGGCGCAATACTTATAATTATGTAATAATTTCTTTGTATTCAGTTTTTTCTCCCTTTTTTATAAAACACGTTATATTTTTGTGCCAATAACAAATATTTCTTTCTTTCTTTCCTTCATATTAAGATTTTTGTAATAGTTAGTGTTACGTTTAGTATAAGTGTAAACAATAAATATAATATATTTTTATGTACATAGAATTATGTAGAGTGTAAGAAAGTTGCCTACATTACTATTATTACGTACTAGGTGTTGCTCGTGGCTTCGCTCGCATGAAAAGCCATTCCCACAACAATTCCCTAAATCAGAGTCCGACGCCAGCACTATTTAAAAAATTGAATTAAAAATCTCAAACATTGGAGCAAACTACCGGGATAAAAAGTAGGCTAATACATGTTAATTCAGAACCTAGTTTTTTCGTGTGCCTAATTTCTTCCAAACCCGTTCAGCAATTTTTGCATATGCTTCTAACAAACAACGAATCATACAAAATGATGCCAATATCCAAACATTTTCATAAATTTGCATTTGTAATGTTAAAAGTATTAGTAGTAGTATTCTCATTCGTATTCGCGAATATGGAAAATCAACGCTCGTTCATCCCTACTGCGCACCGCGTAATGTACCTATAATTCTCGTTATTTTATTACATATTTATCCTGAAGGCGGAACACTAGTATACAAACAACATCTGTAGTGTAAGCGAGTGTCTTTGTAGCTTCAGAAATGTTGAACAAAAAATTCCTTTTTGAAATTCGTTCTTCCTAAAGGCATCATCCAGGGTATATGTTGGGTCACCTCCTCGTGTGCGGCAGGATGGGTAGTCCCTGCGGATACGTCCAATGGGAATGCCGATCCTCTACCGCCGGTATACCTGGGCAACGGCGAGTCACTCCCTCTAAGGGGTCTGGCTCACCGTTGGCGAAGTACCCTCCCAACCACCGGAGTTATCCGAAGAGGCTTCACCAGCGACCTTGCGGCCACGCAGCAAAAAGGACTGGTAGGTCATGACCAGTGGGCGTGTCAGACCGCCCTCTCTGTAGTGGAGAGGTTTGAGCCCACCTACGTCTTGTACCGTGCGTAGTTGAGCGCCGTACGAGGGGATAATGGAGTCCTGGGGGGTTGAGTCTACCGCAAGTCGGCTGTTGATACTTGCGGGGATAACACGCCCCCTTTGGTCCGGCATTCCTTCTAAACGGCAGCCCCAGGTACTAGCCAACCTGGGGTAACCGGTAGGGGCACCCCTTAAGGGCTGCTGGCGAGGTCTACAGGGTCATGGGGTGCGCAGTCGGCGGAGCGCGGGGCCTACGGCTAGCTCGAACCAAAATCTCGGTTTCGGCAGCCCTAGCACCCCTCGCACCGTGCGGACTCGCTGCATCACGGACTCTGGGTCCTATACTCCCTGTGGTAGGTCCTGGTGCTAGAATGAGCATCCCCAACTGCGGGCTCCCTGGAGGGTGGGACGCCACGGGGAGTGAGTTTATTTTCAACTCTCATTATGCCAAAAGGAAAGAGTAAAAATAAACAAAACAAGCAGGCCGCTGCTTCTAACGAAGCGCCCTGCAACATTAACAAAAGGGTCGCTGCTTCCACGGAAGCGCCCCAAGACACACGAGAGCCGGTCTATGCTTCCATCTTGGAAGCGCCTGGCCCTAGCACATCGACCGCCACGGCTCCAATATCATGGATGGCCGGTGAACAAGTCTGGCAGGTGGTCCATCGCAAAAAAACACCTTCTGACATGCGGTAAAAAAATAAGCGCATGGAAGAACGAAAAAACAAAAATGAACAAGGTAAGGGTAGGAGGCAACCCCCCGCCGCAAGGCAGGGTGTCGCCAAAGGACCGAAACGGGTCCCCACCGCAGTAGTAAGTGCAAGGCAACCGAATTATTCTGGTGGCAACCAGGGTCAGGAGGAGGCAAGCACTGAACATGCAGCCCAAACCAGCGGGGCTACGAAGGTTAAACCCAACGTACCCCGCAAACCAAGACGAAGACGCGGAGGCAGGGGCCAGGGTAATGTAATGCCCGCAGCTCAACAGGGCGAAGGGAAAGTACCCAAGCGCCCCCGTCCCGATGACACACAATCACCACAACAATCACAGGTGAAAAAACAAAAAGCGTCCACCAGTGTCGTATCGGCCGGGGGCGCCGCCACCTACGCTGACAAGGTAGTATTAAACGACGACTTTGTCGCAGTGATGGCGGAACCTTTCACCGATTTGACACCGACACAGGTGGAAGCCATAATAAGTACCTTGGAGTCTTGCATGGTAGGCATAGTGGATGCTCCAAGGACTTCAAATAACATCCCATACGTGCCCGCCTTCCATGGAAAACCTTTCCACAGTGAAGGAGTGCTCAAGTTGCACTGTGTGGACACAAAAGCTCTTGAGTGGCTAAAAGAAATGGTAGCCACTCTCGAATCACCCATTCCCGAAACCCGGCTGGTTGTGAGACGCCAGAAAGACATCCCCAAAAGGGTGAAGTCCGCGGTCCTGTTGCCAGCCTGTTCTGAGGAGATCGGAACGATACAGCGTATGCTGGTCTGTCAGAACGGGTGGTACCAGATCAGCAGATGGTCGCTCTACAGCATTGAGCGCCAGGAAGGGAACCCTCCGGGTACCTTCTTGGTGCTCGGCATACCAGCCGACGAGATACCCAACATACTGGCGAGAGGACGGAAGCTATTTTACAAGCTGGGCAACGCCTATATCCGCTTCTTCGGCAGCAAAGGAAGGTTGCAGGAAGTGCCACCCGACCAAGCTGAGACGGCGCCTATACCCGGGACCTCTAGCGCCCCCTCCACTGCAAAGCAGAGGGTGAGCGCTGGTACGGATCCGGTGATGGCTGCGTCTATGTCCACGGCTAGCCAACCAAACTCCGCCGAAAGGCAGAGCGCGGTCGGCGAACCAATGGTCACCCAACACTCCTCCGCCGAAAGGCAGAGGCAGGATGGGACACCAGTTTGCCCGCTGACTAACTCCGACGGAGACGCCAGTTATGGTGACCTAGAGGAGGCTGTCGCGCATCTGGCCGACCAGGACATTCCGTTAGGAACGGATGAGGAGGTTAATAGCCCTCTTCGCTCGTCCTCGCCTCACTAACGTAATCCAGACAAACCTCCAGCACAAACAAGCCGCGGCGGTTACCCTGCGAAGAGTACTGGAGGTAAACAAAAAGACCATCGCCCTTATCCAGGAGCCGTGGATAAGGAAGGACAGAATCTGCGGTCTGAGCAATATTGGAGGTAAGATCCTACTTGATACAACCGTAATCAACCCACGCACTTGCATTTATGTGCCTAGATTAATCGACGCAGTTATAATAAGTGAGTTCTGTTCCAGAGATCTGACCACGGTCAGGCTCCGGAGCGGCTGTCCTAGCATCCCAGAAGTAATCCTAGCGTCTGCCTATCTGCCGGGCGACGCGGACATACCGACGGTTGAGCTTGCGAATCTTATAAAACACTGCGAAGACAAGAAGCTTGAGCTAATCATCTCGGCGGATGCGAACGCACATCACACCATCTGGGGCTGCGGCGCTTCCAACAAAAGAGGTGATGACTTGGTTGAATTTTTATTTTCCACTAACCTCAGGCTTTTAAACAGGGGGTCCGAACCTACCTTTGTGACTTCCAGATACCAAACTATAATAGACATCACGCTGTCAACGGAGAACGTATCGGATATCATCTCCGATTGGCAAGTATCTAACGAACTGTCCAATTCTGATCACAGATGGATAAGATATAAACTGAACGTGGATACTAAGAAACCTGAACCCTGGCGCAATCCCAGACGAACTGACTGCGTAAGGTTTGGTAAGCTAGTGTCAAAAAGCCCGAACCTCAAACATGTTCCCGAAGAATATGGTGGGCCAGCTGACATAGAGAAACACGTTAATAAACTGACTGAAACGCTAATAAACGCATTTCATAAAACGTGCCCGCTCACGGGGCACTCGACGAGGACCGCCAATCGCAGTAGTTGGTGGGGACCTCAACTTGAAAAACTGAGATGCAAACTACGCAAACTGTTCAACAGAGCAAAAAACACAAGGCAACCAGAAGACTGGGATGCGTACAAGATAACCCAAGCGGTGTACAAGAAACGCATCCGGGAACGGAAACGTGAATGCTGGAGAACCTTTTGTACCAACATCGAATCAAACACTCAAGCAGCCAGGGTGAGAAAAGTTCTATCCAAAGACCCAGATCGTAACCTTGGCTCTCTGAAAAAACCTGATAACAGCTACACAACAACAGATACAGAAATGTGTGAGCTGTTACTTAACACACACTTCCCAGGATGCTCCATCACGGAAAACATCACATGGGGAGAAGTGAACCAACAGGATTGTAACGAAACAACCAATGACGTTACCATAACTGCCCAGCGGGCAATCACGTTAGAACGAGTCGTATGGGCAATAAACACCTTCTCTACCTATAAAGCAGCAGGTCTAGACGGCATCTTCCCTGGACTCCTTCAGTGGGGCAAAAACACAATAGCCCCACACCTGGTCAGGATCTACCAAGGATGCTTGAAACACTGCTACGTTCCCCATAAATGGAGAGAAGTAAAAGTGGTATTTATACCAAAACCAGGTAAGAGTGACTATACGCAACCAAAATCGTATAGACCAATTAGCCTCACATCCTTCCTCCTAAAGGTAATGGAGAGAATGTGTGACAGGGCTCTCAGAGATGATGCGCTGGCTTATTACCCTCTGCACAACCAACAACACGCCTACTCTTCAGGCAAATCAACCGAATCAGCTCTTCACAGTGTTATAACACCAATAGAAAATGCACTATCAACACAATCATCAGCGCTTGTAGCCTTCCTTGACGTTGAGGGGGCTTTTGACAAGACGCAATTCAATAGCATAAGCCGTGCACTGCTCAACAATAACGCTGACCGGTTCATAACTAACTGGATCGGAAGCATGCTGAGAGAAAGGGCAGTGCAAGTGACAGTCAATGGCACTGTCCGAGCCATTGTTTCGAGGGGTTGCCCACAGGGTGGAGTCATTTCGCCGCTCCTATGGAACCTAGTGGTGGATGACCTCATTAGGACACTGAACGAAGCAGGCTACCATACTGTCGGCTATGCAGACGATGTAACGATCCTTGTACAAGGAAAATTCGAAGGAGTCCTATGCGATCTCATGCAAGGGGCCCTTAATATCGTCGAACGATGGTGCTCAGAACAAGGACTGACAGTAAATCCATCAAAGACCGAACTCGTACTGTTCACAAAGAAGCGAGCAATAGATAATCTTCGCCTACCAAAACTCCAAGGTACTACGCTGTCTCTCACCAAAGAGGTAAAATACCTAGGTGTCACCTTGGACGATAAACTGTTATGGAATAAACATCTAGACCACAAACTGGAGAAGGCCTGTATCACATTCTGGCAGTGCAAGAGACTCCTAGGTAAAACCTGGGGAGTACACCCCAAAATTGTCAGATGGCTATACACTGCGGTGATACGACCGATCATCACCTACGGAGCTGTTGTCTGGTGGCCTAGAACCAAACTAACCACAGCAAAAACCAAACTGCAGCACTTCCAGAGACTCGCTTGTACAGCTATAACAGGCTGCATGAAAACCACACCCACGGCAGCTTTAGAGGTCCTGCTGGGGCTAGTGCCCTTGGATCTATTTATCCAACAAGAGGCTGCCTCAGCAGCAATAAGACTGAAGAGACTCAAGCTCTGGGGTACAGCTAATGGTGCCCACGCCGTAATCCTGGAAGAAGCCATCAACTATCAACCATTGATGGCTGCTCCCACAGACAGGGTATCCAAACAACACATCTTCAGCAAAAGCTACACTGTCCAGCTGACCGAAGAACAACATGACTGGTCTGATAAATACGAACTGCGCATATACACCGATGGCTCAAAGACAAGGACAGGATCGGGAGCAGGAGTGTTTTCACCAGAATTGAACATCAAGATATCAATGGCCTTGGGCGAATACAGTTCCATCTATCAATGCGAATGTGTCGCCATCACACAGGCTGCCAAAGCAGTGGAAAAGCGGCGCCTTACAGGCTATAAAATACGTATTGTATCCGATAGCGCTGCGGTATTACGAGCCCTAGACAGCAAGATTATCCAATCAGGGCTCATACTAGAGTGCCACCAGGCACTGGAGGGTATAGGAAAAACAAACTCAGTTACCCTACAGTGGATAAAGGGGCACAGTGGCTCTCTAGGCAACGACGCAGCTGATGAGCTGGCCAAAAGAGGGTCAGATCAGGTATTAATGGGTCCTAACCCAATAATGCCGCTGCCCTTCAACCAGCTGAGAACATGGCTGCGACACAGAACGCTAAACCAACACGCGGATCAATGGGCAAATATCAGTACATGTAGACAATCCCGGGAAGCTGTGCCACACCCGGATCGACGTCTCACTAAACGTCTCCTATCTCTGGATAGGGCATCCCTACGCATAGTTGTAGGCACCATTACTGGACATTGCCCACTAAACAAACATTTATATGTTTTAGGTATGACTGACAGCCCCCTATGTAGGGGATGTCTGTTGGTCGATGAAACAGCTGCCCACGTCATCCTGGAGTGCGAAGGTGTAGCTGCGCAACGGGCAGAAATCCTCGACTCACCGGGGTCACTCCGAGAAGCCTGTGGAGATACCAGGAAGATCCTGCGCTTCTGGTCGGAGTTAGGCTGGCTTGTCATATAGCTGGCACGCATATCACGCACAATGGCCCGATATTTTACGGGCTAAGTGCGGGAAAAGGAGCCCATAACCATAAACCATAAACCAAGGCATCATCCAATTAACTTACCCGTAATATAACCTGTCCGAGTAGAAAAGTGAAACGACTGAACTCCCACATTCGTACTGCCAACGGTTCATTTTAATTTGTTCATGTTTTATTTCATTCCATGAATAATTATTATCTGATTGGGAAAGCCCCAAACTGCAACCATAACTAAGATTGAAGATGATCGAGGTGGTAGATTCATAACGATTAAAAAGAGCTTTAGAAAAAGACAATTTAAATAAAGATTACTTATTTGACTTAAGCCAAGAAAAAGAACAAAATAAATTAAGATAATAATATTCTACATACACGACCCCGTGGCATTCTACGTTCACGTCGTGGTCGGGAACATTTAAATAAAAACAACAACAAATTGTGGATTTTTATAATTCTCTGTGTTATATATTCAGTAAAAATAACATAAATTTTGAAACTTTGGTGTGACGTCACAGGAACGACTGACGACTGGCAACTGACGACCGATCGCCGCTCGGCAGTCGCCAGTCGCAATTCAGCTTTAATCTTATACAGAATAAATGTACAGAAACAATGGTAACAAAAATAAATTGTATACAAAATATAATACACTAACTTAGCGCCGAGTGTCCGGAATAAGCGAGCTGTTAGAGTTACCGTCTTATCGGACATGTCCGGACTCAGTCCGGGTTTAAAATACTGCCGCCAGTCCTTATACATTTTATGTAAAAAAAAATATGTTTAGGTATTAAATTATTGTACATTTAAATTAAAATTATAATCACCCTGTAACATTGATTAAATATCCGGATGTTTCTTAAATCTGGTTTTGTATAAGGACTTTTAAAATAAGATATAGCAACCCTACAGTATACACACTCGGCTTCGTTCACTCGAGAGTGCTTCGGAAATACGACAATCGCTGATATAATATAAATTCGATAGAAAGTGCTTCCCTTCAAAAACGCGAAGCTTGAAACAATATTGGTGACTAATATGACATACGATAGATTCCCATCGTGGGATAGATCAGTTTCGCACTAACCGCCACGTCGAGCACATTCACCGGTACATCGTATTTTTATTTCAAATACACAACTTTCTTAAACCGAGTCGGCGACAAACCGTTTGAAAAATTAAATACTTACAAAAATATAAAATAATGATTGAGTTGCACCTTTACGATGAAAACGACACAATTCAAAAAATAGAAAATAGAGTTGTCCATTTTAAATGACTTAAATTAGTCCCTTATTTATAAAAATATAATAAAAAAGGGAACGATATAACAGTTTTGTCCTTTTCCTGCTTGAATATGGCTGTGTTTGAACTATTGTTGTATTGAATACTTCGTTTTAAGTCATTTTATGACGATAACCCAATTTTCTGTCTTTTTGAATTGTTTCGCTTTCATCCTAAAGGTGCGAAGTATATAACATAATTTAATACAACTTGCAGCTAATACACAAACTAGTTTGCGAGTTTATGTATTATACATTTTCTTTTTATATAATAAGGAAAAATCTTTAATTGAAATGTAATTAATATATTTATTTTGTTGCCTACAATGGGAGCGGAACACTAAGAAAACATTTGTTTATTCTGCATGTTGTATGGGTGGACACAAGTCCCTGCGCAGTGTAGTGCACTGCACACTGCACGTGACATTAAATGCTCCAGATTGACTCACGTCGGACTACAAGAGTCACTATATGATGTAAGGATATAATGGTAAGCCGACAGTCACCGAGGTCACACAGGACGGTCACCTACGCGCACACACACACACACCAGCCTGGGGGCTTGTTTACATTTGCGTCACTGGGCTGGGGCCCAGTGACGCAAATGTAAACAAATGATATCTTCCCATCCTCCTATATATACCTTTCAGCGCTTGTTCATTCTACATCACATCAACGGTTGTAAAACTTAGCGACATATTCATTCAAAAAATGCAGAATAAAGTACCGATTCCAAATATGTATAAAACTCAAAAACGCAAGCAATTTTACCCTTACTATCCGTCGATGTTATCAATCAAGTTAGATAGATAATTCAGTACTGCGTTGTTTGTTTACATTTCTGACACCAAGCTGATACTCTTCACACACGCACAGCTCCGCATCTAGGACAGGCCGAGGTACCAAATTCTTATTTTTGTGACTAAAATTAATTTGAAATGCTCGAAGAGAGAAACTATAATGGTTGTATTTCGGCCTTGAAAAAAAATGTTTTGGAGCATACACTCACACAGACATACACACGCACATAAACCAAGTACATGAACACTTTTTCATATAATCTCTTACACGTTAGTGCTGAGACATGGCCTCCTTGTTTGTGATTTGTTCGCAGTATTCGCAGGAGACGCCGCGAGTGAGTCGGCGCCGAGCACACATAATAATATACTTGTTGTGATCTTGATGTATTCGGATAACGTTCTCAGCAACAATTTACAAAAAATGACATAAGTATCAAGGTGTCTTCGCAGACTTTACGAATGGAAACCTGGCAGGAAGAGGTGAGAGAGCTGACGGGGAGAGGAGAGGAGGGCGCGGCTCGTGTCCAAACACTAACACCTCAACAGTCAACACGTTACAGTTTACACTTACAAATAACTCCAACTGGAGCCAACATCTCATGCCGTAACAGTATACTTTGAGAAACGCTAGGGGTCTGGACCCCCGAAGTGACGGGGCCCACGTGGACTATAATTATATAGGTATAATTATTATATATCACTATCTAACATTAACATTGATGGCGACAAAATTTTATTAAAAACATTTGTATAACTTGAACTTAATTGACGAGTATACTCGTGCAGTTGAATGCGCCACATGTACTGGACGAGAATATTCGTCGCGGTCACAAAACTCGGCACATACTTTACGAGTACACTCGCACAACAATACAGCGACGTACACGCATGCGCAGTGGAATGTAACGAGTTCATACATCATCAACACCAACACTCGCGTTTGCTTTGTAATGTCGTTTCCTTCAACACTTATAGTTCCGCCGGGGTCGGTCGCTGGTCGCTGGTCGCTGGTTGCTGGTTGCTGGTCGCCGGTGGCGGATGTCTAGTGTGGGTTGTTGGGGTTGTATGGCGCGGTCTTCATCTGGCTCGTCGCCTGGTCGTACGAGGGCGGTTCCGCTGCGGAAGGACGGATACATTCATTAATGACAATGGATGAGGCGTGAGCCAAAAGTGCTGTCTTGTGTCCTGTTTTATTCAGAAGCGCAAGCGAGTCGGAATACCGCCGTCTTCAATAAATAATTCAATGGCTTTTTTCAATCCATCACAAAAATTGCTCGTTCTTTTTTAACATGCTTACAAATGACTTATTTTGATTGATTGACGGAATCGGAGAAATGATTTAGACTTGGGTCATTTATTGACCATCAACAAAGATTAGTGTATCTCACGACACATTGACGGAGAGCAGGAGAGCATCTTCTACTTGCGCTTACATCTCTTCAGTGTGGAGTCGACACAACACAGTTTTCGTCTTGTTTATTTTGTTATAAGTGCTCGGTAAAGTGACCCTGCTGCACCTTACGGTCAG
The DNA here is from genome assembly GCA_949316025.1 of Lapara coniferarum. Taxonomy (NCBI): domain Eukaryota; kingdom Metazoa; phylum Arthropoda; class Insecta; order Lepidoptera; family Sphingidae; genus Lapara; species Lapara coniferarum. The sequence continues at coordinate 13,130,538 of OX438927.1, forward strand.
TGCAGTAGAGTCCAAATTGCAACAGTGTTGCGCTCCTGAACTCATAACACATTGGAATCGACTTATTGAAAGTTGAACCAGTGTAAAAACTCTAATAGTTTTTCTAGGAGGGACAACATTAACGAAGCGGTTATAATAGCAATATTGTACCTCTACATATTGTTATTGTTACCATACCAATCACTGTATTTGAATAAAGAAAGCAATGTGCGTAAACATGTAATACCTAAATTACTGTTCAAATAATGCATTTATTTCCCTTAATTTAATACAGATAATTATAAATTATAACATACTTTGTGTACGTGTGTGTGCGTGTGCGTGTGCGTGTACGTGTACGTGTGCATGTGCGTGTGTGTGTGTGTGTGTGTGTGTGTGTGTGTGTACACCCACCTGGCATGTTCCAGCCGGGCGGCGCGATCCCAATGAAAGCGGCTTGAACAAACACAACGCAACGACACACTCATTGTTATACATCATATACAACACACTAATCCTTACTAATATTATTATTGAGAAAGTAACTCTGTCTGTCTGTCTGTTGCGCTTTCACGCCAAAACTACTGAACCAATTTAAATGAAATTTGATACCTACATAGATAGTCTAGAGCCTGAGAAAGGACATAGGCTACTTTTTATCCCGGAAAAATGTAAGCCGGGACTTTTATCCCGGATTTTCTTTTCGCACGAGTGGAGCTATCACGGCCAAACCACTGAACCGATTTCGATGAAATTTGGCAGGCAGATAGCTTAAGACTCTAGGAAGGACCTAGGGTACTTCTTATCCCGAGAAAATATAAACCGGGACTTTTATCCCGGAAAATAACAATCTTGGTTGTAACCGCGAGCAATTTATTACAGAGATAGTTTGAGATCTAGAGGAGGACATAGGCTACTTTTATCCCGAAAAAATACGGATTTTTGTTCTCGCGAGTGGAGCCGTCACGGCCAAACCCCAGAACCGATTTCGATGAAATTTGGAAGGGACATAGTTTAAAACCCTGGGAAGGACCTAGGCTACTTCTTGTCCCGGAAAACCTAAACTGGAACTTTAATCCCGATAAATGTTTGTTTGTGGGTGGGTCCGGAAACAAATAGATATGGAGATAGTTTGAGACCCAAAGAAGGAAACAGGCTACTGCTTATCCCGAAAAAACATAAACCGGAACTTTTATCTCGAATTTTTTTCTCGCAGTTTTTTATCTTTTTTATTTTTAAATATATGTTCTTACATCACTACTTATTATAAAACAAAGTCTCTTATCGCATCTGTTTGTCTCTTGAACGCAATAAACTCAAACACTATCATTCGTTTTTTTTTTTTTAGTTACAGTAAATTTACACTAAAACACAGGCTGTAAAGAATTGCGATAGTAAGAAAAGTTAAGCCTCCATGTGCCGAACTAGGTTAAATACCTGTATCTCAGCACACAGCGCCGTTCCCCACAGTTTTATAATAGCCTCAAGAATTCATGTAATAACTATTGTAACAAGCATACAGCTACATGTAGAAGTATATTGAGTTGTATAATTAAGTGAAGACCGTTTTTCAGCGATGGTCGGTGTTATTCAAGAGGAAGGTTTATGCGTAGCCTACTAATATTATAAACGCTAAAGTTTGTAAGAATGTATGTATGGAGGTACGTTTGTTACTCTTTTATGAAATTTACCACACGGGTAGATTATATCCTGGATTAACACGTAGATTACTTTTTATCCCGGGAAAATATACAGCGGGACTTTTATCTCGGAAATACTCATTCACGCGGGCGGAGCCGCGGGTAAAAGCTAGTACGTTATATATGTACAACTAACGTACATAAAGGTCGTCGTCGATTCAAGTCGGCGCGCCACCGCGGCACGTTTCTCGTAAATGCATAGCAGACGAATAAATGCGACTCGAATCGATTCGACTCACCGAATGGACGCTAGTTATTGTACCCGCATTCCTGACACCCAACTATGAGTGTTAAACTCTTCAACAAGGACAAAATATGGTTTGTAGTTAATTACTTGATTGTGGAACAAAATTCGGTATCCACAACAATCATACGCGCATAAATATTTGTACATAAATAAGTGAACAGTAAAAGTGGACGATAGCCTAATTGGTAATGGAACGGTCTGCTGAGACAATGTCCGGAGGTTCAAACTCAAGGAACACACCTCTCGACTTTTCGAAGTTACATATGTATTGTTTATCAATTATCGCTCGCTTTAACGGTGAAGGAAAACATCGTGAGGAAACCTATATACCTGAGAATTCTCTATAAGAATTTCGAGGGTATGTGAAGTCCGCCAACCCGCATTAGGCCAACGTGGTGGACTAAGGCCTGAACCCTCTCAGTAATAGAGGAGGCCCGTGCTCAGCAGTGGGCAATATATAATACAAGGCTGATTGCATAGCATTGCATTGCATACCTTAAAGGAAAATAATCAATAAACTCGCTTCAATGTGTATACCTTTCAATTCCTTCAGTTGCACGGATGACTCACTATTTACTTAACCCGAATGCACTAGTTATATTTTTTTACCCAAATTAGCGTTTTTATTTCTTAAATTGGAATGATTAAGTTACTAACATCGATATATAGCGTTGCAGTCTTCGAAAGACGGTGAAGCATATCGGAAGCTCTATTGACAGACAGGGAAATCCTCCTGACACGACTTCCGTGCTTACAATGTTGAAAGTATCAAGGAGACGATCGAGCGGAAGAAAGGCTCTAAATTGTTCGTAAAAGAACTATCTATCGGGTAAAACCAAATGGCCAAGCTGAAGACGAAATACGGCAATGTAATGTCGATGAAGGCAGTGCTATTGAGAGAGCTTGACAGGTTCTACAACAAGGCAGCAAGCAAGGAAAAATCACTACAGAACTTCTATAAGCGGGCGGTGCGCCGCTACTAAAAGTCCCTCAGAGGCTTTTTTATTCCGCGCTGCTCGAGGGTGTAATGGCTGGTAAAAGAGTATAGTGCTGTTCTTCAAGAACGGTCAAAATAATTATAAGCCCATCGCACTTCTGAGCCATGCTTATAAACTGTTCTCGAGGGTTATCACGAATCGTCTCAAGTTCAGGCTAGATAACTTCCAGCCTCCCGAGCAAGCCGGATGCCGAAAAGGCTATAGTACCATAGATCACATTTATACAATGTTATATAGGAAAACTGAGAAATATAAGTTGCCACTTTACTTAGCGTTTGTGGACTATAAGAATGACTTTAATTCGATCGACACCTGGGCTGTATTGCAGTTCCTCCAGTTCAACGCCATCGTGTCAGTCTAAGTACAAGAGCAGAGCACGAAGGCTATTCCACTACACAGAGGCGTGAGATAGGGAATGTTATTTCTCTGAAATTAGTATATTATACGACATCTTCAAGGTTCAAATTTTTTTATTAGAAAGGATTTGGAATTAGCTTTAATGACGAGTAGGTGGTACATTACTCACATTTGATTTGCCGTAATATTGTTGTCATGTCAGAATTATTTGAAGACCATGGCATTATGATTATTTGTTCGAAGACCTCGACCGAGTTTCCCACCTGGTAAGCCTTACAATGAATAAGACCAAAATCTTGTCCAATGCTCATTTTGTGCATATGCCGATTAGGGTTGAGAACGTAACTCACGAAGCTGTCGACGGATCTGTCTATCTAAGAAAAGAGTTCCAGTTAAGCAAGTCTTACTTCATGATAGAGGTCTAAACCAGCTCGGTTGAGCAGCGTTCGGAAAACTAGGCAAGGTCTTCTCATCTAAAATACCTCAGAGCTTAAAGACAAAAATCTTCATCAATGAGTGTTACCAGTGATGAAGTGCGGCTTTGAGACGTGGCCTTTGACTATGTACCACCTAAGACGGCTGACAGTCACTCAGCAAGCTATGAAGATGCTCAGTATGTGTCTGCGCAATCGAATTGGAAATGAAGAGATTCGTAAGAGAACGAATCTCGCTGACATATTTCAAACAGGCCACTCTATTTGGACTTCACGACGCTTAGTATCAGTTGCAGTGGGGTCACTTTGCAGCTAATTTCACGTAACGCACGATAAAATCTTTTGATGCCAAATAAAAATCGCATATTCGCATTCGCATTCACGAATGTTGAAAGTTGGATATTCGTTACCTCACTAGTATCTACTATGTACAGATCGGCCTGTTACAATTTTATTTTATGTATAGAGAGCCATGTAGCAGCAATAGTTGCTAGAATTGACGCGATTTTAGCCTCTATCGGGATAATACTAGTCATACTGGGAGACGTGTTCATGCATTGAGAGCACAGAAACATCTGAACGGTCTGCGGTCACTGTTCCGGGGTCCGGAGTCCAGGGCCCGGAGTCCTGGGTCCGGAGTCGTGGGTCCGGGGTCCGCAGTCCTAGGTCCTGGGTCCGGGGCGATGCCACGGGGGTGCGGCGTGAAGAGCGCACCGCACAACAAATCAGTGCGGCCGCTCCAAATTCGATCGTCTGTTTATGCTTTAAGTGTAAGATCCCTCGTCAGTATAGTCCAGTCATTATAGTAAGTTCACCTCGGAATTCGAGATACCCAGCTGTAAGTCTGTAAATACTAGTATATTGACACCCTAAAAGTTGTTTCAAAACCTACATATGGTAGGGTGTAAGCAACTATTAAATTTCAAGGTCAAAGGTCACAAAAATCGGTTTTCGAAAAGGTTCCATCTTCGTTAATGTCGCTCTGATGTGGTAGAGCATTGAGACAAGCTTGCCCAGACAAAGCTCTATAGCTAAAGCTAAAGCTTGCTCAAGCTCTTTAGCTTGTGGCAAATGTAATGGGCGAGCTTGTCTCAATGCTCTACCATATCAGAGCGACATTAACGAAGATGTAACCTTTGACCCCGAAATCATGGAAGAACTTGAGACAAATGTCGTTAAAGACGATAATGAAGACCAGTTTGAAATTTACCAGCAGCCAGAAGACGACGATGAAGAGGAACAAGATGATTAAAATTATAAATTGTAGTTTTTGAGCGACATTAACGAAGATGGAACCTTTGACCCCGAAATCATGGAAGAACTTGAGACAAATGTCGTTAAGGACGATAATGAAGACCAGTTTGAAATTTACCAGCAGCCAGAAGACGACGATGAAGAGGAAGAAGATGATTAAAATTATAAATTGTAGTTTTTGTACCCTTTATTCCATTTCTTTACTTTCAATAAAAATAAATGTATTCAATGATATTTTTTAATAAAAAGATTAATGCATAATTTATTTGTTTTTTTTTCATCATGTAAGAAGTGATAAATATTAATTAGTTTAAAATTCAAATATAATTTCTATATTTTCATTAACAATTCTGCAATTACATGGGCAGGTAAGTGTTGTTAAATAAATTAATACTGAATAAAAAGTGGATAACTTAGGAAAAAAATGATAAAATATAATATAATAGTTAATAAAAATTGACAAATATTTATAACCATTGATTTATCGATAGTTCATCAACTATATATGGCGCGTTTTCGACCGGAGGCACCGGTTAACCTGAAGTGATGCTGTGACCGCACGTTCTCCGCCCTCTATCTCGAAAACGGTTCACAGTATAAAAAAATTTTTTAAACATAATTTGTAGAGAATTTTGTATTCTACAATATTGATAATAAATACAAATAGCAAAAAAACCCATAGGAAAATATTTCCAAAAAAAAGCGCAAAAGACCGATTTTTGTGACATTTGACCTTGAAATTTAATAGTTGCTTACACCCTACCATATGTAAGTTTTGAGACAACTTTTAGGGTGTCAATATACAAGTATTTACAGACTTACAGCTGGGTATCTCGAATTCCGAGATTCTTACCTACACTGCTACTGCAACACACATTCACAACATCGTATTATATCCTCCAACAACTCCGTGTGTGGGTTTCCCTTCCTTCTACTACTCCCGGCCGACTGACGTTTTTGGTATCTACTTTAGCCGATATTTAACACAACCATCTGCATCCAATTCGAAGAATCTAGGTCTTCGTGGGGGGCGACCGAGCGGTTATGTTGGGGTCACCGTGCCTTACGACCCGGCGTTGAGCCGCCCGGAGAGATGGAAAACATCGGGCGACCACCGAGCCGAGTCCCTAACCTATGTACACCGCACGGCATACCAACCAAAACTCCGCGGTGGCCATCTTCGACGCATTAGGGACGGCTGCGGGCTTCCTCTGACGAATGTCTAAGTTGTCGTCCGCAACCGCCCCTACGCCGTGCCGCCTGGTGCGGCCCGTCTCCTTTGTGGGGGGCTCAGACGCCCCCGCGCACCGAAGGACGCTCTCAGCGTCTACGGCAGCGTGAGGCCAACCAGCCACGCTGCCGTCTTTCACGGGGTTACAACAATATTGTGTAATGCCGGACAGCCACCTGCCGCCCGCCCGTGACCCCCGGTGGCCCCTAGTAGTCGCCTTTTACGACAGGCAGGGGATACCGTGGTGGAATTCTCCAAACGCCCCCAATCCACAGGGCGGGCCCCAATCCACAGGGCGGCCCCCAATCCACAGGGCAAAATCACGTGATCTACAGACTTTATTGACACTATAGTACCGGCACGCTATGATGGCCGATCTGACACATTTCAAGAATGAGGTGAAATCTCATTTTTAAAATATCGAATTTCGAAAAACAAATGCTGAATTACGTCGTAAAGTTATAACATTCCATAAATTTGACTGCACGTCACTGTTAACAATAATGTACAGGAACTTGCACCTTCAACGTAGTTATGAATTAACATGAAACTTGATGAGCGGACAAACGTCACAAGTGTCACAACGACCATCATAGCGTAGGTACCGGTATTATGATCATAGCACAGAGCAACGAGACTTCTCCGAGCAAAAAAGACTCACTTGAGCTTTAAGCAACACGATACTATTTAATATTAATAATGTAATGACTAATGGTGATAAATATTGACTAGGTAATGCGGAAAACCCGTCGCCACCGAAACCACATTCCCGTTACCTATTACTGTTAGAAAGGGAAACCCACGGGCAGTGCCAGATTAAGCAAGCGCGGGGCCCGTAGCAAATTCTTTCAAAGAGACCTTGATCTGCTATGAGTTCTTAAGTATAAAGTGGTAAAGATACAATTCAATACTCAATACGTTTATTTCCTATGTATAGGTTACAATTTTGTGGGTAATTAATAATGTAGTAGATTACTATAGGCGTTATTAGTTTCTGATAAGTACAAAAAGCCTGAGAAATCGAGTTATTTCAATTCTGCTACACATCCACACTAAGTGTTGGGTAAGAGTGTTTGCATATACGGCAGACTTTTTGTAGAGCTGATTATCAGGCCGACTGAAATTCTACACGTTTATACAAGCAACTTTTTGTAGGACTTGTGCGTTTACCCATATACTAATAAAAGTGTTTACCGTGTGCGATCATTTAAATTATTTACGCCACGGAAATAGTCTTGTACCTAGTGTCTGACGTGGATTGTCTTAGTAGGAAAAGTTGTAACGTTTCACGTTTTTGTGACATCAAAAAAATTCAACATACCACATCTTAATAAGTTTCACTCAAAAAATTACGCTCAGGCGGAGATGAGTGGGTTTAAATATGCGGGGCCCCTTTCGCGCGGGGCCCGTAGCAATTGCTACTCTTGCTACGTTGTTGATCCGGCACTGCCCACGGGCGGCATCCGAGTATGGTCATAGGTGTCAACCAAAGGTAACAACAAACAGCGGTAAAGAGAGAGACGAATAACGAAAATAAAAAACCCGACTGCGTCAATATCTGCCATTCATTGCAGAACTGAAAAGATAGAAACAAGATTTTAATTTGAATATTTTATTTTGTTTTTGAATAATATTAGTTGACAGTGTTCACAAACGCTGACGGACGCATACCACGCTCACTTCTCATAATTTGATTGGAGATGTAGGAAAAGGAACAAAATCTCGGAGTGAGCAGATTCCGCCTCTGAAGTCTTGGCTTCGAATGCCGGTTGGGCAAAGTGATATTGGATTTTTCTTCTCAGTATCAGCCCGGAGTCTGACATTTGGGTCCGATATGGTGATTGGCTCGTCCTCTACCATATCATGGCATGGAACATAGATGGCGATATTTGGTTGCCCTAGTACCACCTTTGCCTACCACTTCGGGGATAAAAGCGTGATGTTCTTTGTTTTTGTTGTATAGAGACAGTGGCACTCACCGGTGTGCTGCTGCTGCGGGTAGAGCGCCGCGCTGCCCGGCTGAGTCGGAGCTGCAATGCACAACACACATGCTACATCATACAACTCACAACACACGCCGACCAATGCGGAGCGAATCCCTGTTTTCCAATTCCTCCTTATAAGTGTGCCAAAATTTATTTTTTGATGTTTAAGACTGACCATCAGACACCATCCGATCATACTTAATACTTTTTCTACTTATGTTATTTAAATCTAAGCTATTCAAGGAAAAATCAATATGAGTGTTTTTTTTTTCATTTGATGCAATTCATTTTTTTTATATTTTTCTCAGCTCAGACAATATTTTACACGTATTGGAATATCACTGAGTTTAGCACAATTTAGTTACTCGCTTAACTTTGACATAAACCCATGGCTGAGTGGAAGACTTAAAGCGAAAACTAAATTCGATTAATATTTAAACTCAACCTTACAATATCATTTCACAAACAATTACTGTTATCGGAATAACAAGAACTCATCGAGAGGCGAATTTTATTGTTATGACATTATAAGCCCTGTGTATATGTTTATGTACCTATGTCATTACGTTAAATTGTCTTTGCTACAGAATCCAGATATCATGCCCACCACCAGTGGCGAAGGTTCCATACAACCCGATTTCTACCGGCTTCCCTTTTATAATGTATGCAAGCAAAATCTTAAAATAAAATTATATTATTAACAAACAAACAACTTCATTTTCATCGATCGACGTAAAATAGTTTAAATAAATGGTAATAGATGGCGTTGGCCAGCGCGCTATCGCCCTATGTTTTCGCGCCATTGTGACCCGTCGCCACGGCGGCCGCGCGAGGAACCCGCTGTCGCTTAGCTTCCCTCGCCGTCTCTTTTTTCCTCGCGCATGTTTGCGTATTTGCTATCTCTGTCTTATTTGTTCATTCATACCGATACATTTTTCGTTCACGGAGAGATGCGTAAGAGGTAAGCCGAGATCTTTTAGCTTCACTATTAACCGACCATGAATTATTGTTGCTCATCAACTACGACCAACTAAGACTTACGATGTCTTTTTTAATTAGAAGCGTATATTTGTATTATTGACGTTTGAAAACTCAAGTAAACAATTTCGCCGGTTCGATAAGTTTGTTTTGAATTAGTAAATGTGGAATATAATAATGAATTTGTGTGTTATAAAGTGTTATCAACGTTAGTGTGTAGTGTGGAGGTAGGTGCAACTAGAGACTAGATTAATGGGTTAGTTTTAAAATTGCGTTATTTATTTATAACCTAGAAAAACTTTTTAATGTTTTAAGAAATTGTGAAGTGTTGCTTCGTATTATACATCGATTATTATAAGGTACAGAAACTACTGCTTGACGGCTCATTTCTTGTGTAAACTGTGTTTTTAAAGTTCAGTTTTAAATGTGATAAAATACCTGTATTTTTTTTGGATGCACTAACTTAGTAAAAAGCAAAATAATACCTATTTACTATAAGAGATATCAGATAAGTATGTATCTACCTATTTTAGATAATAGTTTTTTTTCTACCTTTTTACGAAAAATATGCTAACGCGGAGCTTGGTAGATACATAACGTCATAATAGGGTAAGAACTATGAAGTGATTTGCTTTATTTCTTGTTTAGGTGTTAATCACCTATTCTAGTAGCTGTTATAATGATTTGAGTACTTTTACAACACTACCTTCAAAATGCATCTAGACTTTAAGGATTTTTATAGCGTACCTAATAGGCTAAAATGTAATTATAGTTGGAACGATTTGCAGACCATATTTATTCATATTATTAACCATATTTTGTGTCGGGTTCCCTTTCGGAAAATGTCACCCTTTGCCACTGCCCACCACGCATTAGTTATCGCCGTAAAGCGGATTCGTATTTCGTATGCCGTAAATATAATTAGTATGTAGTATAATATAATTAACACCGAACGGACATACAACACTGCACTCACACACATTACGTGGAAATTTTAATATAAGAGGAGCGGCGCTTTAGCGAGTAAAATGTTTCTTAGGGCCGTGAATGAAATCCTCCTAGCCAGTTTCGGCCACGGCGGCCAATCTCAACGGAGATCAGCCAGGTACGCAGGAGATATTATAGTGCACAAGTGTGTGCGCAATACACAGGTGCACTCGTTATTCCTTCACTCTCATAGTCCGGTGAGACGGCAATCCGACATGACCGGAGAGAGATCAGGCGCAGGACCAACTGCTTTACGTGCTTTCCGAGGCACGGGGGTATCACACCGCCACCTTCCTGACTCCGAGCTGCGACTGAGTAAATTTTAAGATGGAAAAACCCAGTCACAATTTTTTTGGCTCGACCCGGGATTCGAACCCAGGACCTCAGCGCGCAAATCGTACTCGTAATGCGTACGCAATACCACTACGCCACCGAGGCGGTCGCCGTATAATGTATCGTTAGGGCCGTATTAATAATTCAATCTCAAGTTTGAGTTACATCTCAAGTAGACACAATATACTGGACTCTTCATACATTATGTCTACTTGAGATTGATTTATTAATACCGCCCTTAGGCTTTAGCACTTGATACAGAGCCTCACCTCAATCGTCAATCTGGAAGCGGAGAAATATGAGAAAGATTGTTTTTGTGAAATTATCGATATTGATTTATCGATTGCACAATAAAAAAAATAAAACTTTTTCACTAGGTAATTAACTCACAGTAACTAAATGTTACGTATATACGTATATGCAACATAGTGCATTTAATTACAGTCATATTAATAAATAAAATACCAATAATTTACTGAAAATCCAATACTATGATTATCGATTTCATATCGATTAATATTCATCTTTAAATATTTTTAATCTATCACTGGTACTGCTCTTGCTAGTTTTGTCACCAGTGTTGCCAACGTAGTGGATTTCCCTCTAAAACTTGTGGTTATTTTAGTGGATTAGTTTTTTAGTCAGCGGGAGGAAAAGAAAAATCCACTTAAACATATTACTTGTTTTGATCTATAGTAATATTATTATTATAATTATAAAGCTGAAGAGTTTGTTTGTTTGTTTGAACGCGCTAATCTCAGGAACTACTGGTTCGAATTGAAAAGTTATTTTTGTTTTGAATAGACCATTTATCGAGGAAGGCTTTAGGCTATATAACATCACGATGCAACTATTAGGTGCGAAGAAATAATGGAAAATGTGAAAAAAACGGGGAACATTATTCATCCTTGAGGGCTTCCATTGCGTGCGTTGCGAAAACGGTTCAAGATACCAAAAATATATGTATGAAAGAATTATTCCTCTTGAAATGATCTTAAACAATGTCCGCGACAGTATATGTCTATCTTTTAAGATTAACTCACTAGAACCGTTTTTATGGTAATCAAATTTGGTAGAAATTAATGCATTATTGGTTAAGAGTTGTATCAACATCATAATATTAATCTTTATCCAAATAAATGTGATAGAGTGATTCAACGGGAAGGTTTTTATGTACTTTTAGCCCGGAAAAACTTTTTAACGCGGGCGAAGCCGTGGGCAAAAGCTAGTTATAATTATTAAGCTGAAGAGTATGTTTGTTTGTTTGTTTGTTTGAACGCGCTAATCTCAGGAACTACTGGTCCGAATTGAAAAATTCTTTTTATGTTGAATAGACCATTTATCGAGGAAGGCTTTAGGTTATATAACATCACGATGCAACTATTAGGAGCGAAGAAATAATGGAAAATGTGAAAGAAGCGGGGAAAATTTTTCATCCTTGAGGGCTTCCATTGGATGCGCTGCGAGAACGGTTCAAGATACCAAAAATATATGTATGAAAGAATTATTCCTCTTGCAATGATCTAACAAAATGTCCGCCACAGTGTATGTCTATCTTTTAAGATTAACTCACTACAACCGTTTTTATTGTAATCAAATTTGGTCGAAATTAATGCATTATTTGTTAAGAGTTGTATCAACGTCATAATATTAATCTTTATCCAAATAAATGTGTTGGATAGAGTGATTCAACGGGAAGGTTTTTATGTACTTTTGACCCGGAAAAACTTATTAACGCGGGCGAAGCCGTGGGCAAAAGCTAGTATATAATATAGGTAAAATAGTAAGAAACAACACTATTGCAAAATAAAAAACTCGCCAGAAGAAATCTATGCTCAAAAAAGGGCACCGGAAATTCAGTTGTAGTAGATTTATGGTGGATTTCGATTTAAAGAAGATCCTACTTTTAGTGGTTTCTGGTAGTTTGAACAGGCATTTTAAATTTTCCCGTGTAGTAATATAGTGGTACTGACGTGCGAGCACCCTGCCGCGGTTGCGCGAGCGGCTGCGCCGGTAGCAGCACCTCACGATCATCGCCAGCAACACCATCACCCCCAGCACCGGCAACAGCACGTCCATCACGCCATGCTCGTTCGCCTTTTGCGCACAACATATACATCATTAATGGACGATTAAAACAACAAAAACAAAACACATTCATTTATTTTAATTCCATCTTAATCTTTGGTCAGATTCCTAGAATAGTCAATCATAATAAATCTTAAAATTATAAGCGTGTCGTGTCGTGTGTAAAACGCAACTCGTAAGACGATGTCTTTTAATTACCCGACTGCGAAAGAGAGAGGGTTATGTTTTTCGAGTGTATGTATGTATTTATGTATCTATATTTCTTTCACGTGTTTTATGTTTTTTTTTCTCCCTAACGAAGTAAAAATGAAATTTAAAAAATATGTAATTGATTTAGCGCAATCTAATAATCAAATCCAAAATCCAGAAACGTTTTTTCTGCATCCTACTAATATATACGAAGTTGGTAAAATTATTGCTCATCTGAAATCTGACAGTGCTCCTGGAATTGTACGGCATACATGCCTCGCTCGTTGTTCAAAGATCAACGTGTAATTAATAAAAATACAGAGATAGCGCCAAAAGGTTAGGCCTAGTTCCATAATTTGCCAATAGATGGCGCTGTACAAAATGTATATCGCGATGTCAAGATTCTCGGGCCGCTTTTTATAAGGGTTCGAGAGTTTTGGCTCGGTAGGTCGGGTTCCCAGTGCAACCAAGTACATCAATGCGGAAGTGTTAGTGAATCAACGTGTTAGTAAGGACCACATTGCGAGAAGAATGAGGTGAACTAGTGCAATCACTGTATTAGTGTTAAGTACTGTATTAGTAGTACTAGTGCTAAATAGTGTATTCAGTGCAACGATAAAAGGATACAAGTGCAAACAGGTGTTATCAGTGCAACCCCCCCGAACTCATAGTACACCCCAAGCAAGGCTATCCTAACATTGGTCCTTCGAGCCGGATTCAGTGACCTCTATCAAGCAAAGTTCAGTGACCTCTAAACAGGCAAAGTTCAGTGACCTGTACCAAGCAGTTTAGTGACCTCTACCAAGCAAAGTTCAGTGACCTTTAACCCAGCAAAGTTCAGTGACCTTTAACCAGGCAAAGTTCAGTGACCTTTAACCAGGCAAAGTTCAGTGACCTGTACCAAGCAAAGTTTAGTTAGTGACCTCTACCCAGGCAAAGTTCAGTGACCTCTACCAAGGCAAAGTCAAAGTGACCTTTAACCAGGCAAAGTATAGTGACCTGTAGGAAGCAAAGTTTAATGACCTCTAACCAGGCAAAGTTCAGCTACCTCTACCAGTAAAGTTTGTTTATTTTTTTATTTATTTATTTATTTATTCCAACATAAAAGTAAAATACATAGTTGTTTTTTAAGTATCTCAAAAACCTTGTCCAGGTTTGTCTGGATACTGCGACAATCGTAAAGAAGTCAATATCATGTATTACATCTTCTTCTTCTTCGCTTCGCTCTTGACAGAGCGGTCGTGGTCACGATGATTTGTGCCCAGACGATGATGTAGCTCGCCGCACGATATCCCTCCATCTGTCTGTGTTAGAAGACAATCGGGTACATTCGTTTACAGGGCCTCCTACTGCTGTTTTAATTTGGTCGGTCCACCTCATTGGTGCCCTACCACGAGGTCTATTTCCTTCCACTCTGCCCTGAACGACTAGACGCTCTATGGAGTCATTATTTCGCCGAGAGATATGACCGAAAAATTTTAGTATACGCGACTGTACTAACTCGGATAGACGCTGCTTGATGCCGAGTTCTTGGAGTATGGAAAGGTTTGTTCGGAATTCAGTCCATGATATCCCAAGCATTCTTCTCCAGCACCACATCTCTAGAGCATCCACCTTTTTCTTTTCCAGTTCGCGTAACGTCCACGTTTCAGCTGCGTACAGAAATATGGGGAATATAAGTGCCCTAACGAGCCTGATCTTTGTGGCCTTTGTTATGTTACGATTCCTCCATATTTTCTTTAGTTTGTCCATTGCCCCTCTAGCCATCGCCATGCGTCGTTTCACTTCGTCGACGCTACCACCATTGTTTGATATCAAAGCACCCAAGTAAACATACGACTGAACGACGTCGCAATTCGCAATTTGTGTTACTCCTAGTGCATTGACATTAGCGCGGTCCACAATCATAACCTTGGTCTTACTCCGATTAATCTTCAATCCAAATGTAAGACTTACGCGTTCCATCTTGAGCAGTAGTTCTTCCATGTGGCTCGCGCTAGTCGCAAACAAGGTTGTATCATCGGCGTAGCGCAGGTTTGCGATTTTGTAACCACCAATCGCAACGCCATCGGTCCAGTCTTCGAGAGTAATGCGCATTGCAAGTTCTGTGTAGATGTTGAATAGGATTGGTGATATGATACAGCCCTGGCGGACACCTGCGCTGGGGTGAAAGCTATGTGAAAGAAGGTCATACGTTCGTACCGAGGCAGTTCCTTCTTCGTAGAGACTCCTGAGAAGGTGCACAAGATGTTTTGGGGTGCCCATTTCAAGAAGCGTCTTCCACAATATTGGCCATTTCACAGAGTCAAACGCCTTTGAGAAGTCAACAAAGCATATGTAAGTTGGCTTATTGAATTCTCGAGCCTTCTCGATGTATTACATGACACAACTTAAATACGTGTACAACAAAATATAAATTAAAATAAAATAAACAGCGAGGTACAATAAACATACAATTTGAGAATAAAACATTACTGCGTAGGTATTCTGCAAGCAACTAACGACAGAACAATATTGTAGACGTAAGTACCAGATAAGGAACCAGTTTTGCGCATTGACCGATCGCTCCAAAGAAATACCTTATATAGGACGTTCCAATCACAAGTTTTGTTAATATTAAGTTATTATAGTTGAATTTATTGCTTTAAGTTCAAAATGTCATGAAAGTACTTTTTATATTTATACTTAAAGTTTTTATTTGTTAATTCGTTACGTATTTTAATGGGTATCTCGTTCATGAGGGTTGGTATTATATAAGCATGAGTTCTTTTTCCGTAGTAATTATTACATCTAGGTACTATCAGTTTACTGTGGGTTATGTTTCTAGTAGTGGTTTTATGGGTTATTTTTGATTGTAATTTTTTGTTATAAAACTGTTCAATCAGTAACATCATTTTGACTTTAGTATGTATTGGTAACATTTTGCAAAATTTGAATAAATGCATTATGTTGTTAGTATTGTAAATAGTTTTTTTAATTTTATCAGGTACAATTTTTTTAAGAGTTCTTACTTGTAAGTTGTAGATTTTATCCAAATAAGTATTAAATGTTCTGCCATAACTGGTGATGCCATAAGTAATATAAGATTCAGAAAAAGAATGATATAAATTGAGTAAAGATTTGTATGGGATTTTATATTTCAAAACAGAAAACTTGGCTAGGACAGCTCTCAGTTTATTACATATTTTATTGATGTGTTCATTCCAGTTAAATCTATTGTCGACTATTAGACCTAAGTATTTATACTGAGCGACTTGCTCTAACGTATCACATTTACAATTAATGTTTGCTAATGGCTGCATAGAATGTAGACATTGATGATTATGTGCAACTATATTTAGTGGTTTGTCAGAATTTAAAAGGTAATTGGAACGGACATGCATAACTTTGGTTTTGCTAGCGTTGATGACCAGACAATTATCATGAGCCCATTTACATAAGTTCGTAAAATCGTTTTGAATGCTGAGTTCCGCTTTCGAGATATCTTTGGCTGCTGCTACGAGACAAGTATCATCCGCATATTGAAATACCGTACAGTCTTTTATGATTTGACCCATATCGTTAACATACGCCAGATAGTGTAATGGACCTAGAACTGACCCCTGAGCCGTGCCAGTCTCTATCATAAATTCATCGCTAAATTCGTTTTCAACCTTCACGCGAATAGTTCTGTTTTTGAGATAATCTGCACACCATTCCAGGAGAGGTCCACGGATACCAGTGTTCTGTAATTTGGCTAACAATTTGTCATGTCTCAGAGTATCAAAAGCCTTGCTAAAGTCAATGAAAAGTAATATAACATTTTTTTTGTCACTAAGGTGTTTGTTGACTTCGTCTGTAAAATTCGACAATAACGTTGAAGTCGATTTTCTTGGTTGAAAACCATATTGAGCACAAGACAGGATCTCATATTTATTATAATAATTGTGTATTTGTTGACTTATATACTTCTCAACTATCTTATCAATAACTGGTAGGATTGTAATGGGTCTGTAGTTTTGATAATCACTATGTGATCCCGCTTTGTATATTGGCCTAACAATTCCAAATTTTAGCTGATGTGGATATGGGCCTTTTTTTAAAGATGCATTTATCAATCTAACAATAACCTCAGTTAGTTTGTTACATAAAAGTTTAACATTTACACAACGAATTCCGTCTATCCCAGCTGATTTCTTTGTATTAAGGTTTTTTATTATTTCACATACATTCTTATTAAGGTTTTTTATTATTTCACATACATTCTTATTAGCATGGATTTATTTTCTTGTGATATGTATGCAGAATCTGGAATCATTTTGTCTTTGCAAACAGGTACAATTTTCTTTATATTCTCAATAAATTCTTTGGCAAAATTATTAGCTATAAATTTTGTCGTTACATTGTTTTTCTTAAATGCCTTAATTATTCCTTCATCAACTGATTTACAGACTCTTCCAGTTAAAGAATTTAGAATGTCCCATATTTGTTAGTAGTGACCCCTTCCAAACGCGATTGATTTGTTGTCGATTGTGGCGTTGCCTCAAAGCTACGTGCAAACCCGAGTCCAGTAACACCATTGGAGTCATCTGAAGTCAACCAACTGAGGAGAGCAGAGCAGTATTTTTTAAGTTTTATTATTTTATTTATTTATTTTTTAAGTAGGTAGTTAGTCTAAGTTGTAACAATGCAGGGGCTCATCAATGCACAAGTTAACATACATAATTCTATTAATAGAGGTTTAATTAATTTTAAAAAGAGTCCTAAAGAGCGTATCACAAAAGAATACTTAGAAACAAGAATTGACAATTTAGAAAATGACTGGCAAGCTTTTAAAACTAATAATGTCAAATTATATGAAAATTTGAAACTAGAGGAAATAGAAAAGTCAATTTATGTTACGCAAAACATTTATGAAAATTGTGAGGAAAATTACTTTATTTATAAGTCTTTGTTGGCAGCCAATTTATCAGGAAAGGTTGAACAACCATGCAATGAAAATAATAAAAGCAATCAGCCTACCACGAATTCAGCAGCAAAGCTGTCTAAAATTAAGATTCCAACCTTTTCTGGTAATTATTCTGAATGGACGACATTCCGTGATTTATTTACTTCATTAGTACACAATTATAATAGCTTAGACGATGTACAAAAGTTACACTACTTAAAAACACATTTAGTAGGCGAAGCAGATAAACTTTTGAGAAATACTCCTGTTATCAGCGCCAATTACAGTCGTTGGTCGTTATTAGAGAAGCGTTATAACAATAAAAAGTATTTAGCCAATTGTATTCTTAAACGTTTATTTAGTCAAAAACGAATGAACGCTGAATCAGCGATTGCTATAAAAGACTTTTTAGACACTACCAATGACTGTTTGGACGCATTAACAAATATTGGTGTTGACGTAACCACATGGGATATCATGATAATTAACATAATATCGTTCAAGTTAGATACCGAAACGCGTAAGCAATGGGAACTTAAAACCGCAAATGACCAATCGAATGATTTACCTACTTTAGCTCAGTTGAAAGAATTTATGGAAAGTCGTTTTCGTGCATTGGAAAATTTTGAGTTCAAGAAAGTATCAACACAACATTTTTTTTTTTTTACACTGCCATCTTCGGCGCATTAGGGACGGCTGCGGGCTTCCTCCGACTCACGTCTAAGTTGTCGTCTGCAACCGCCCCTGCGCGTACCGCTGTTGTGGTCCTTTTCCTGTTGCGGGGGCTCAGAAGCCCCCGAAACACCGTACCGTGTCCACCTTTTGGTGTCCGAGGCAGCGTGAGACACGCTGCCTCGGACATGTCCATCACGGGAGTCACAGAAGTTGGCTAGACTAATGGGTGGGCGGCACCTAACGCCCACCCGTGACCCCCGGAGGCCCCTATTAGTCGCCTTTTACGACAGGTAGGGGATACCGTGGTGGAATTCTCCAAACGCCCCCAATCCACAGGGCGGATCAACACAACATGCAACTACTGACTCCAACCGTCCACACACAAAGGCATTAATAGCCACAGATAGACTATGCGAATACTGCAATGACAGGCACAAACTTTGCTTTTGTAAAAAGTTTGCAAACGAGGATTATGCAGTGCGACGCGATTTCGCCAGTAAAAGGTCTATATGTTTTAATTGTTTGGGCAGTAATCATAGTGCATACACTTGCAAAAACCCAGCTCGCTGTAAAATTTTTAATAATAGACACCATTCTCTACTGCATTCACCAGCTGATTCATCAGATAAAAGAAAAAATGAATCTGATACAGCAGTCTCCAATAGTTTCGTGCTATTCGACTCGTAAGACCCTGAAGCCCGGACAAGTTTTATTGGCCACAGCGTTAGTGCATGCCGAATCAGGGTTAGGAAATAATTTAACACTAAGAGCTTTGGTTGATCAAGGCTCACAAGCTTGTTTTATTACGGAAGCAGCAGTTCAATTATAACGTCTTAAGAAGAGCCCTGCCAACGGCATCATAACGGGTTTGGGAGAACGGCATCAGAACATCGTATGAAATCGAGATATATGGTTACAATCACAATAAAATCAAGAGTCGACGAGAACTTCAAACTACATATTAAAGCTTACGTGTTGAAAAATATCACGTCATGCTTACCTGAAAGAAAGTTGGAGCCATTTGATTGGGTGGAAATAAACGGTTTATATTTAGCAGATCCAGATTTCAACATTCCGAACAAAATTGATATGTTACTTGGAGCAAATGTGTACAGCCATATTCTAAAAGATGGCATGAAGAGGAGTCCAAAAGGAAACTTTATTGCTCAAAGCACGAAGCTTGGATGGATAGTATCAGGCACGGTCAATGAGAGGTCAAGCAAAGATAAAGAAAACTCGAACATAATTTCAGTATTGCATACTAGAACACAAGAGGAAGATATTTTAAAGAAATTTTGGGAATTAGAGGAACAGTTACCAAGATCAACATGGTCAGAAGAATAACAGGCATGTGAAGAGTATTTCAAAAGGACAACATATAGAACACCGGAAGGGCGATATATAGTAAATTTGCCATTCCGAGAAGATTTTGCACGTTGTCAAAACAACGGATCTCTAGAGATAGCAATAGCTAAGTTTAAATCACTGGAAAAAAGACTCTCGAAAGACTTAAAACTCAAGGCCAGTTACACGGAAGTAATTAACGAATGTTTACAACTAGGGCACATGCGACATGTTGAAGAAAGGGACAAGGGGGCAAAAGAAGCAGTCTATTTATCCCATCATGCAGTTTTACGAATGGATAAATCAACCTCAAAGGTTCGAGTAGTATTTAATGCTTCCAGCAAAAACAAACTAGGAGTTTCGCTAAACGATTGTTTAATGGTGGGACCGAAATTGCAGCCAGATTTAAAACATTTAGTTTTTCGATGGAGAGTCCATCCAATTGTTATGGTGGCGGACATTGTCAAAATGTATCGTCAAGTTCGTATAGCAGAACAAGATGCTAAGTTTCAACGCATTGTGTGGCGCGATAAACCGGAAGATATAATTAAGGAATATGAATTAATGACACTCACGTTTGGGACAGCTTCAGCACCTTACTTAGCTGTCAGAGCACTGCAACAATTAAGTAATGATGAAGCGAAGGATTACCCAATAGCCGCACCAAAAGTGAAAGAATCATTCTACATGGATGACTTAATGACTGGATGCTTCGACATTAAGGAAGGAGTGGCACTCTATAAAGAGATGAATGAATTACTTTTAAGAGATGGATTTGAGCAACAAAAATGGAACAGTAACAATGAAGAATTATTAACATACTTCCAAACACGAGGGAACAAACAAGAAGCAAATGTGTAGAAAGTCGCAGAGAACGCAGACGAGCTCAGTAAAGAAATTAAAATAGACGACATTACGAAAATATTGGGTCTTACTTGGGACCGCTGCGAAGATAATTTTAGATATTCGGTGAATTTACCCACAAAGAAAGAACCAGAAACGAAAAGATCTATTATGTCTATAATCGACCGGGTATATGACCCATTGAGATGGATCGCACCAAGTGTGATAGTCGCAAAAATATTTATTCAAAGGCTATGTATGGCTGGCAGGCGTTGATCGGGACGAACCTATTTCAGCTGATTTAAAGGAAAGTTGGGATAATTATCGAAATCAGTTCCCAAAATTAACTGAAGTGCGTATTTCACGATAGTTACATATAAAGAAACACACTACTAATATAGAACTCCATGGATTTTGCGACGCCTACAAAATAGCTTATGCCGCTGTGATTTATGTAAGAATAGTAGATTATGATGGCAATATACATGTCTCATTGTTAACATCCAGAACAAGAGTTGCACCAATTAAGCAGGTTAGCATTCCGCGCTTAGAGCTATGCGGTGCAGTACTGCTAGCAAAATTATTAGCCGAAGCAGCTGAAGTACTAGGTCTCAAGAAAAACAATATAAGGGCATGGACTGATTCAACAGTAGTTTTTGCATGGCTAAGTAGTCATCCCAGTAGATGGAAGACCTTTGTAGCAAATAGAGTATCAGAGATATTAACAACAATAGACTCGTCTCGTCGAAATTTAAATAACCCCGACACTAAAAATCTCTAAGTAAAATAATAATAGTGTCTTTGTCGTTTATAGTAATATTTTGACCCAAGCGTCCTCAGGTCGGGGGACCGAGCTCCGGACCAGGGAGATGAAAATACTTCTTTAGCGGTCTCCCGACGCGACGACGGTTGGGTCAAAATCCTACTAATATTATAAAGGCGAAAGTTTGTAAGAATGTATGGATGTTTGGATGTATGGATGTAAGGATGTTTGTTCCTCTTTCACGCAAAAACTACTGAACGGATTTCGTTGAAATTTGGCACACGGGTAGATCATGTCCTAGATTAACACACAGGCTACTTTTTATCCCGGGAAAATATAAACCGGGACTTTTATCCCGGAAAAACTTTTTAATGCGGGCGGAGCCGCGGGCAAAAGCTAGTATTACTATGAACGACAAAGACACTATTATTATTTTGAAAGCTAGAAGATTCTCCCGATTTTTCTACCGATTTTCAGCGATTCGATGCTAAAATCCCCCTTTTCTTTCATATTTTGCGATTCCTTGGTTTTAAATATGTTGTGTTTGGGGCGGCGGGGGCTAGTATTTTTAAAGGGGCGGCAAAAATTGTTCAAAATATTTACATTCATGACGGGGCGGGGGCGGGGGGGGGGAGTATGCGTGACTCTCGTTTGTTGAAATTACCTTCTTGTGGTACAATAATAGTCCCTAGAGTTTAAAATTAAGGGGGTTTTCATTGAATATTGCTTGTTTTTTTGTATATACCGATTTTTGCTCCAAATATACCGATTTTTCTTGGCAACTCTACCGATTTCACATTTTGTCGTCCGAGACCACTGCTTGCGGCGGCGCACAGTGGGCGGAAAATCGGGTCTCCCTTTCATAGGAATGTCGAAAAAAAAAATTCGAGCTTTCTCAAATCTGAGTATGCAGTATTGTTAATATTGTTGTAACATTAAATATTATTGCAATTTTGAACAGATTTTTAGCTCAAAAAATGAAGAAAGTGGACTTTGAAGGTTTTCAATGTATGAAAACGACTTTTGTTTGCCTCATAACTTTTTTCCATATTAAGATGTAAAGCTGAAACTTTTAGGTGTTGTAGCTTAGATACTACTCAATCCATGTGATATTTGACCTTGACCCCGACCGTACCCGTTTAGAAGATATAAGGTAAGTAAAAATGCATGTTTAGCCCATACTTTGACATAGACTAATATACCTTAAATAAATGAATTTCTCAATTTTTTATATGCAGTATTATTATATGAGCGGTACGTGCAGGGGCGGTTGCGGACGACAACTTAGACGTGAGTCAGAGGAAGCCCGCAGCCGTCCCTAATGCGCCGAAGATGGCAGTATAAAAAAAAAAAAAAAAGTATTATTATATGATAGTTGAAGATCTCACACCACTTTTTACCTTGACCTTGAAGGACTCCGTTACAGAGATATAAACTAATTAAAAGTGCATATTTTGACCATACTAACACATGGGCATAAATACATCTAGCAACTAATTGTCTGAAATTAGCTATCCTCATATTGTTATACATTAGCTACAGACCTCATATGACTTTTGACCTTCACCTTGAAGAAGCCAGTTTAAAAGATATGATTGAATTAGAAATGCTTATTTCGCCGATGATACCACACGGAAATATGAACTTAAAATAAAACAATAATGTTCTTTTTCTATGCAGTATTATCATATGATAGCTAAAGATCCTATACGACTTTTCACATTAACCTTAAATGACCCCGTTCCAAATATATTAATTAATTAAAAGTGGACAATATTATGACCATATTGTCATACGGGCATAAGTACTCACTATCTTAAATTTTTGTTATTCTGGTATTGTTATACTTTAGCTAAAGACCTTATATTACTTTAAACTTTGACCTTGAAGAAGCACGTTTAAAATATATGATTGAAATTGAATTATAAATGCTTATTTCGCTGCGATGATACCACATGGAATTAAGAAATTGAACAACACAGTGTCTCAAATTAGGTATTATTGCATAATAACAAAACACTCCATAACTTTTGAGCGTAATTGCCAAGAATTCCATTCTTGGAGTATCAAAACTATAAAGGAGATGTCAGCTTTTTGTATGGGTGCTGGGCATCAAAATTCAACCAGACTCACACTTTATGGATATTAAAAGGCCAAAAATATGGATCTTGGATTCATTAAAACAATATTTTTAGCCCCTCCATTTAAAACAAACTTTTTTTTTCTATTTATAACTAACGTTTTTAAGGAAAATAAAACAACATAAATGTCTACATCGAAGGACTTTAAAATAATACGATTTATTGTAAAAGCCTTTGTTTTGGGAGTACTATCCAAAAATATATACCTAATATAAAGTAGCTTGGTTAGAATTTGAGGCTCGTTTATGGACATGACCTTTGCATCATTGACTGATATGAGCATCGAAAACTATTTGCTTGGCAATATCCATTAGAGATCCCATTTCATTACGAAATTTATCTTTGATTGTTGTTTTTCAAGTTCGTCTTCTTTATCTTGACATTTCTTAAAGTTCTCCACTTTATGTATGGTATGCTATATGTCATAATATCGGCTAAAGAAGCATTTAAAATTCACTTATATCTTTTGAACGGAATTCTTTAAGTTCGAGGTCTAAAGTCATATGAAGTCTTTAGCTAACTTATAACATATTAGGATAATAAATTTAAGACAGTGAGTTGTTTGATGTACTTATGCCCGTATGACAATATGGTCATAATATTGTCCACTTTTAATTAATTAATATCTTTGGAACGGGGTCATTTAAGGTTAATGTGAAAAGCGCTATAGGATCTTTAACTATCATATGATAATACTGCATAGAAAAAGAACATTATTGTTTTATTTTAAGTTCATATTTCCGTGTGGTATCATCGGCGAAATAAGCATTTCTAATTCAATCATATCTTTTAAACTGGCTTCTTCAAGGTGAAGGTCAAAAGTCATATGAGGTCTGTAGCTAATGTATAACAATATGAGGATAGCTAATTTCAGACAATTAGTTGCTAGATGTATTTATGCCCATGTGTTAGTATGGTCAAAATATGCACTTTTAATTAGTTTATATTTCTGTAACGGAGTCCTTCAAGGTCAAGGTAAAAAGTGGTGTGAGATCTTCAACTATCATATAATAATACTGCATATAAAAAATTGAGAAATTCATTTAATTAAGGTATATTAGTCTATGTCAAAGTATGGGCTAAACATGCATTTTTACTTACCTTATATCTTCTAAACGGGCACGGTCGGGGTCAAGGTCAAATATCACATGGATTGAGTAGTATCTAAGCTACAACACCTAAAAGTTTCAGCTTTACATCTTAATATGGAAAAAAGTTATGAGGCAAACAAAAGTCGTTTTCATACATTGAAAACCTTCAAAGTCCACTTTCTTCATTTTTTGAGCTAAAAATCTGTTCAAAATTGCAATAATATTTAATATTACAACAATATTAACAATACTGCATACTCAGATTTGAGGTGGCCCTCGAGAAAACCGAGGCCGTGTGTTTTCGTGGACCTCGGAGAGGGCCACCGGCCGGTGCCGGCATCGTCGTTGGGGGGGTGCGGATCCCCATCGGCTCTAGCATGAAGTATCTAGGTTTAGTCCTAGATAGCCGATGGCGATTCCGCACCCACTTTAAGGAGTTGAGGACAAAATTGTCCCGGGCAGCGGGCGCTCTTTCCCGCCTGCTGCCCAACCTGGAAGGTCCTGGCTTCCCTTGCCGGAGGCTGTATCACGGAGTCGTGCGGTCCATAGTCCTTTACGGCAGCCCCGTTTGGGCTGACTCCCTGGGCCGCCCCTGCGTCGCCCTTCTGCGCGCCCCGCAGAGAGCTTTAGCGCAGCGGGCGGTCAGGGCGTACCGCACGGTCTCTTTCGAGGCGGCTTGCCTATTGGCCGGATTTCTGCCCTGGGACCTGGACGCCAAATCCCTTGCCGATGTATTCCATTGGCGGGAGGAGGCGTTCAGTCGTGGGGAGCGTCCGGCCCTGAAGGAGGTGGAGGCCAATAGGGCCGCCTTACGGCGAGCCGCCGTGGAGGAGTGGCGCCTCAGGCTGGAGGCCCCGTCGTGGGGGCACCGTGTCGTAGAGGCAGTGCGTCCTGTCTTTGCCGAATGGCTGGACAGGCGCCACGGAGCGGCAACATACCGCCTGACGCAGGTGCTCACCGGGCATGGCTGCTTCGGTGAGTTCCTGTTTCGGGTGGTAGGTGTAGAGGAGTCGGCCGTGTGTCACTATTGTGACAACTGCCCAATGGACACGGCCCAACATACGTTGGAGTGTTGTCCAGCCTGGGATGAGGAGCGCAGCGCTCTCAGAACAGTCGTCGGAGAAGACCTCTCACTGCCGGCCGTGGTCACTTCCATGGTCGGCGGTCGGGAGGCCTGGCAGGCGGTGGTCCACTTCTGCGAGGCGGTCCTCTCGCGGAAGGAGAGTGCCGAGAGGGATCGCCAGCGCAGTGGTGATCCCTCCCGCCGCCAGACGAGACGTAGGAGGCGTCGGGTGGACGACTGACCGACGTCTCCCGCCCTGTGGATTGGGGGCGTTTGAAGAATTCCACCACGGTATCCCCTGCCTGTCGTAAAAGGCGACTAATAGGGGCCTCCGGGGGTCACGGGTGGGCGGGACGTGCCGCCCACCCATTAGTCTAGCCAACTTCTGTGACCCCCGTGATGGACATGTCCGACATTCCTATGAAAGTTTTTTTTCGACATTCCTATGAAAGGGAGACCCGATTTTCCGCCCACTGTGCGCCGCCGCAAGCAGTGGTCTCGGACGACAAAATGTGAAATCGGTAGAGTTGCCAAGAAAAATCGGTATATTTGGAGCAAAAATCGGTATATACAAAAAAACAAGCAATATTCAATGAAAACCCCCTTAATTTTAAACTCTAGGGACTATTATTGTACCACAAGAAGGTAATTTCAACAAACGAGAGTCACGCATACCCCCCCCCCCCCAACCCCGCCCCGTCATGAATGTAAATATTTTGAACAATTTTTGCCGCCCCTTTAAAAATATATATATATATCTATCTATATATATAAAAATCAATTGCTGTTCGTTAGTCTCGCTAAAACTCGAGAACGGCTGAACGGATTTATCTTATCTTGGTCTTGAATTATTCGTGAAGGTCTAGGGAAGGTTAAAAGGTGGGAAAAATTCAAATAATTGCCGGGAAAATCCTCAAAACAGCATTTTTCTATTTCCCATACAAACGTTTTCTAAAAAAAATGGTGTAATTTATTACCGCTGCATAAAGTTCAAATTCGCGTGCGCGTTAGTAATCTTCTGACATCTATTACAAATTGTCGATAGGGCACGTAGAGTTTCGTGTCAGTGTCGTATTTAATGATGTTATGTAATTTAGAGATTAGATTGACGATGAGTGGTATAAATGTAAAATGTTAGGTACGTTTCGTTTATGTAATTCAAGTTAATATAAGGTGTTACGTGGATAATAATATACACGACATGTCTATATTATCGTCGACGGTGTGAAAACTTGCCTTATGTAAACGTTGCAAAAAAAATGATGTCAGTGGTTACATTGCTACTAATCGAGTAGGTATGCTAAAACATTTATTTATCTTTGGAAATCAAACAGGTCTATTAATCCTATTAATATTATAAAGGCGAAAGTTTGTAAGAATGTATGGATGTTTGGATGTATGGATGTTTGTTCCTATTTCACGCAAAAACTACTGAAGGGATTTCGATGAAATTTGGCACACGGGTACATCATTAACACATAGGCTATAAAGCGGGACTTTTATCCCGGAAAAACTTTTTAACGCGGGCGGAGCCGCAGGCAAAAGCTATAATAATATATAAATGTTGGAATGTATGTTTGATATAAGTATGTTCATCCTACTAATATTATAAAGGCGAAAGTTTGTAAGAATGTATGGATGTTTGGATGTCTGGATGTTTAGATGTATGGATGTTTGTTACTCTTTCACGCAAAAACTACTGAACGGATTTCGATAAAATTTTGCACACGGGTAGATCATGTCCTGGATTAACACATAGGCTATCTTTTATCCCGGGAAAATATAAAACGGGACTTTTATCCCGGAAAAACTCATTCACGCGGGCGGAGCCGCGGGCAAAAGCTAGTATATATATATAATATCCGATATATACCGGATATATATCCAGGCTAAGAAAAAGAAGCTAATTTCATTCTGTAATTGGATTAAATACTTAAAAATGTGAGAGGAATTTTTAAAATAATATAAGTCCTTAAGTAGTACTTAGTATGTGTCAAATTACCACATGTTTAATTAAAAACAGTAATAAAAGAATTAGTGTTTATTTGGGAAATATTTTTTTAATAAACACTTAGAAAATCAAGTACCTATTCTTTTAATAATCTTAATTTGTTTGTGGGATAAATCAACTAATTTTAATAATATAATAATTAGAAAAACAACAATGAGTCAACGTTTATCAAATGTTTCGATTGTCACGCTTGCGGGGATTCCCTAGATAGTGAGAATTATTAATGCTAGGAGCACCAGGGAATCCCCATTTTTATTACCTCGTAAAATAAATCTTATACTGTATGAAGTTAAGGTTTGAATTTCAATAAAAAGCTATCCGTGCTGGTTTAGTTAAAGGGAAGTCCGCGAACTTTAAATGAGGTTGCCATTTTAGGAAACAATCTAAATTATGCTGAATTGTAGTTTTTCGCTACGTGTTGCCAGGGTAAACTTTAATCTTTAAATTTTTTAGTTCACTAGACATGAAAAAATCTATTGATATGAAATGAAATGAAATAAATTTATTCGAACCCATAAAATGTTATACATTTAGATTCAGTCAATATTAACTCGGAAAGCAGTTCTCACTAGAGAAGAACGGGCAAGAAACTCTAGTGTTGCTCTTTTCAAAATCAGTTTAAGGTATAAAAGACAATTAATAATAAAAAAATAACATGATATAGATATATTTGTTATTTTTGTTTAGAGCAGTTCATTTATATACTCGCAAAAAAGGTAATAAATTTTAAAATCTTATACGAGTGCATAACCCTCTCAGGAATCATGTAATAATTTGGTCTGAAATTCATCAAGATGTCGTATTGATCTAAGTTCAATATATACCCCTAATACTTAGATGTAGTAAGCGAAAAGGGCAGACCAGTCCACACAAGCAGCACCCGTTCACGAGTATGACGCATGTGCCAGCCATCGGCCTCCTCAACCATGTTGCAGGGAAGTGGCCGACCCGGCACACGACGCTGCCGCAGGCACAGACAGTTAAGGAGTGTCATGCCGAAGCCGCTCACAAATTAAAACAAATTTTCTTTGAAACGGAAGACACGATTCCAAAGAAAATCACACGAAAAATATTTAATCCCAGGCCTTATTATCCTCTATGTATTCTGAAATCATGTAATAAGCTTTATTACATAACTTTCGGTTAACCGAAGCCAATACGCAATAAGCAAATACCAAACAGCTATTAATAACTGTTTGGTATTTGCTAATGTTTAAACACTTAATTTCAGTGGGAACTTTATTATAAAAGTGTATTCAGTAACCCTTAAAAGATTTGCTGATTTTTTGGAGCCTGGTTTTGTGATTAACTAGGTTATTTTTGCTTCTAGTATTTCAGCCATGTATATCGCAAACTTTCGGAAAGTTTTCTATATTCTTATGTACATACATTAAGTTAGCGAATATAAATTGTGATGCTACTGCCATTATATTTGTTTCTTTGAATTTTTCTCTTAGAGAACATCTAGAGCTTAGGGAGTAGATAGATCTTATAGCTCGCTTTTGAAGAACAAATATAGTATTAATGTCAGCAGCACCACCCCACAGCAAAATCCCATAATTCATCAAACTATGAAAGTAAGCAAAATAGACCAATCTAGCTGTTTCAATGTCAGTCAATTGGCGTATTCTGCTCACTGCAAAAACTTGATATATATCGAGATAAAAATTAATTGACATATGTCAAGATATATATCCGCTGATATATGTTATCATCGAACCCTGTGTAAAAGAGCCCTTAGGGGCCTAATTACTGAATATATGATTTGAATTTGATTACAATGTAGGGTCGACACAACACACATTTGCCACGCAGGTTGTACCAACAACATGACGTATTTATGGCATCAATGCCCTTGGAGCCCTCCAAGGCGGTATCAATCCTACTAATATTATAAAGGCGAAAGTTTGTAAGAATGTATGGATGTTTGGATGTTAGGATGTTTGGATGTTTGGATGTAAGGATGTTTGTTCCTCTTTCACGCAAAAACTACTGAACGGACTTCGATGAAATTTGGCACACGGGTAGATCATGTCCTGGATTAACACATAGGCTACTTTTTATCCCGGGAAAATATAAAGCGGGACTTTTATCCCGGAAAAACTTTTTAAAGCGGGCGGAGCCGCGGGCAAAAGCTAGTCCTCTATATGCGGTAAACTTTTGTTAAAACTACTGTTAAGCCCAGGGAGGCGAAGTATCCATATATATACGAATTTGGTTAATCATAATATTAATGTTGCGCAAGAACACGGCTGCCGTTAATAACTTGTTTTACCTGATACTTTTCAATCTATAAATTTACATATTTAATTTTAGAATTTCCTCGTGAGTAAACAGTTAATGATGGGATTTTCCGCATTCGAACACACGGGACACGTCATTGTTTTGTTTTTAACAAAAGCACATAATAATTCGACCTTTAAAACGTCGTTTGTACTTTAAATTTCGTGGGATTTTTGAAAATGCAAGTTGAGTTTATTTGCCGATGCATTCCATTGGCGGGAGGAGGCGTTCAGTCGCGGGGAGCGTCCGGCCCTGAAGGAGGTGGAGGCCAAGAGGGCCTCCTTACGGCGAGCCGCCGTGGAGGAGTGGCGTCTCAGGCTGGAGGCCCCGTCGTGGGGGCACAGGGTCGTAGAGGCAGTGCGTCCTGTCTTTGCCGAATGGCTGGACAGGCGCCACGGAGCGGCAACATACCGCCTGACGCAGGTGCTCACCGGGCATGGCTGCTTCGGTGAGTACCTGTTTCGGGTGGTGGGGATAGAGGAGTCGGCCGTGTGTCACTATTGTGACAACTGCCCAATGGACACGGCCCAACATACGTTGGAGTGTTGTCCAGCCTGGGATGAAGAACGCAGCGCTCTGAGAGCAGTCGTCGGAGAAGACCTCTCGCTGCCGGCCGTGGTCGCTTCCATGGTCGGCGGTCGGGAGGCCTGGCAGGCGGTGGCCCACTTCTGCGAGGCGGTCCTCTCGCGGAAGGAGAGTGCCGAGAGGGATCGCCAGCGCAGTGGTGATCCCTCCCGCCGCCAGACGAGACGTAGGAGACGTCGGGTGGACGACTGACCGACGTCTCCCGCCCTGTGGATTGGGGGCGTTTGGAGAATTCCACCACGGTATCCCCTGCCTGTCGTAAAAGGCGACTAATAGGGGTCTCCGGGGTCACGGGTGGGCGGGAAGATCCGCCCACCTATTAGTCTAGCCAACTCCTGTGACCCCCGTGATGGACGGCAGCGTGTCTCACGCTGCCTCGGACGCCAAAAGGTGGGCACGGTAAGGTGGTACGGGGGCTTCTGAGCCCCCGCAACAACAGGAAAAGGACCGCAACAGCGGTACGCGCAGGGACGGTTGCGGACGACAACTTAGACGCGAGTCGGAGGAAGCCCGCAGCCGTCCCTAATAAATCGGGTAATAAACATTTTAATCTAGATCCTCGATAAATAACTGCATCAAAGGCGTAGTTATATTGCTGTTCGACTGCCGTGCTGAGGTCTCAGATTCGATCCCCAGTTATAGTGATATTGGGGTTTTCTACACAGTATCAACACGAATTCTGGAATTTGTCCTAATATGGCGACACAATATCATGGGAATAGCGTGTGCCCTGATTGCACCACTACCTATGCTTCACGATCCTGCCCTAGATCAGAACCTCTTGTTAGTGGAGTGGCCGCCCATCAGTGGTACGAAGTAGGGTAAAACCGGGATAGATACCGCATCGGGATAGACGCCTCATTTTCAAAAAACCTAACTTCCCAAACTCGTGACTTAAAATTAATCGAATCAGTAGAAGCCCTAGTCCCCCGCACCTAATTTGTCCGAGGGCTTTCATGTTTTGAGGACATGTTTCGCTCGTGTGTGTAGTAATCTTCGCGGCGAACTTCACGAACACGTAAAAAAAATTAAAGGTTAGTATTTTATCGTTATATAACTTTATAAGTACCTAGTTATAAATACGGATACATTTTTTATTACGTCAAAATACTGATTCAATAAGTGTGCATTTAGATGTAAATAGAGGTTATTTTATTTTTAACTAGCTTTTGCCCGCGGCTCCGCCCGCATTAAAAAGTTTTTCCGGGATAAAAGTTCCGGTTGATATTTTCCCGGGATAAAAAGTAGCCTATGTGTTAATCCAGAACATGATCTACCCGTGTGCCAAATTTCATCGAAATCCGTTCAGTAGTTTTTGCGTGAAAGAGGAACAAACATCCTTACATCCATACATCCAAACATCCAAACATCCAAACATCCAAACATCCATACATTCTTACAAACTTTCGCCTTTATAATATTAGTAGGATTTATTTAAAAATTACATGTATCTATCCCTATCAAAAAGGATAGTTGCTCTGTTTTTCGAGTTATAGGTGCCCTTAAGGGCATCTGTCCCTTCATACACCATGTATACCCATATGTGAGGCCAGTGTATATTTTTTAAATATTTTAGTATCCTGTTACATTTTTTGTATGTATTTACGTGTATTTATAATTAGACTTTTTACTGATTGTAGCAGAACTAGGCCACGAAAATACAAAAGAAAGGCAGGAGTGCGCTCCATGTTCTTGGACTACACAACAACTAGAGTCAGATGGATAAAAAAAATGTGGGGATAAACGAAATAACCCGACGATTTGGGATTCCATCGAGAACATTGCATTAATTATTAACATTTAATTATAATGATTTGAACTCAAATTTGAATTTTTTAACTCTTCTCAAACATGTCCATTCGGGACATTTTTGAGGAGCTGCGCAATCAGCGCATCTCCATCAGTTCCAATTCGTGGAACAAAATCCATAAACTTCTGGCTCTGCAGCCCGCTTCAGTCGCGGATCACAGAGCGCTAACTAAGTTCCTAGACTCTAGGAACTATCACTATTTAACATACGCGCTTCCGGATGAACGTCGCTTCCGCTACGTCATCCGCGGTATCCCTACCCAGATGTCCACCCAAGAGGTCAAAGAGGGCCTCATAGAAAAGGGCATCTCAGCCCTAGAAGTGCACAGGATGCACCGCCAGTCCCGTGCCTCACGACCGGGTATCAAATACGAGATGGTCCTCGTAGTCGTTCAGTCCCCCGCAGACGTCAAGCGACTCTATGAGATTCGCGACATCTCAGGTCTAGGCGGCTTCACCGTCGAGACCCCGAATAAGTCAGGTCAGGTAGGACAGTGTCACAACTGCCAGAAATACGGCCACAACCCTCGTGGCTGTCGCCTCTCCGCCCGGTGCGTTAAGTGCCTCGGCGAACATGGCACATCGGAGTGCCCCCGTCCAAAGAACCGATCACAGTGCACGGAGCCGCCTTCGTGCACAAACTGCCGCCAGTCTGGCCATCCCGCGAACTACCGCGGATGCCCTAGGGCCCCGAGAAAGAACGCCAAAGCTCCTAAAGCTGCGGCCACCCCAGCCCCTCAGGCCACTTTCAAGCGCTAGCTTGAAAGTGCAGGTGCTAACCTGCACCAGTGCGCAACCCGTGGTTTCCACCGACGGCACGCGCTGACCCCCGACTACAGGCCCGCAGCGGAGTCACTCCCGCCACCCCGGCCACAATTCAACCCTCCCCTGTCCCTATTCCTTCGCCTACGACTCCCTCTCCAAAGGCAGCCCAGCCAAAACCAAACCCACCTAAGTCGGTAACGGTGGCGGTGGGTAACGAATCTTCCATGTCAATCGCCTTTTTACTAGGCTCCCTGGAGATCATGAGTCTCCACGGCAAATTAGCCGAACGCGCCCGTTTTCTTACCCGCTCTGGGGAAGAAATCCCATTCTCATCGCTGAGATCTATTAGATCCAGCACCAGATCTTCCAAGCCACAGTTAACGCTGTGCGCATTCCATCATCATCATAAATAGCGAATAACGCAGCTCAACCCCCCAAGTGGACCAAACCCCACTCTCTTAGAGTGGGGTTCTTCAATACCAATGGTATTAGAGACCAACGAGCCGAACTCTCTACTTTTGTCCGCGAAAATAGTTTAGACGTTTTCCTCATCCAGGAAACGTTCCTCAAACCCTCACACCGCGATCTCAACATTTCCAACTTCAACCTGGTTCGCAACGATCGCACCAGTGGCCCGTAAGGAGGCACTCTCATCTACTACAAAAGGTCCCTACATTGCGTACCATTAGAGTCACCCATATGCTTGAAGAACATTGAGGCCTGCAGGCTAGCCATGACAGGACATCCGCCGATCAATGAACTGACGACTCTAATTGAGATGAGGGATTCCGTCATTCTGGCGGGAGACCTCAATGCCAAGAACACTCTCTGGAACTTTTTTTTTGTTTTCGCGGAGAAAGTGACTTATTACTACCACCTAGCCTTCAAGGGGGGCGACTGAGCGGTTATGGTGGGTTCACCGTGCCTTACGACCCAGCGTTGAGCCGCTGGGCCGAGTCCCTAACCTATGTATACCGCACGGCATACCAACTAAAACTCCGCGGTGGCCTTCTTCGGCGCATTAGGGACGGCTTTTTTTTGTGGCCATCTTCAGCGCATTAGGGATGGCTGCGGGTTTCCCCGGACTAAAGTGTCTAAGTTGTCGTCCGCAGCCGCCCCTGCACAGTGCCGCCTTATGCAGCCCGTCTCCTGTTTGGGAGGGGCTCAGAAGCCCCCGCGCACCGAAGGACGCCCTCGGCGTCAACGGCAGCGTGAGGCCTACCTGCCACACTGCCGTCCATCACGAAGGTCGCAGCAATGTGCTCAAAACACGCACAAAAACTAAAGACGGTCAGCCCCCTGCCGCCCGCCCGCGACCCCCGGTGGCCCCTATTAATCGCCTTTTACGACAGGCAGGGGATACCTAGGCAGAATTCTCCAAACGCCCCCAATCCACAGGGTGGACTCTCTGGAACTGCAAATTGACCAACGCGATAAGTGCCATCCTAGAGAGTTGTCTTGACACAATAGACATGTTCATCTTGGTTCCCCCTGAGCCAACACACTATAGTCTCCAAGACAACTACCGACCAGACATACTCGACATAACGCTGGTAAGGAACGTAAGCCTTCGCGTGCGTTCCATGCAAGTGCTACAAGAGTTAGACTCTGACCACAGACCCGTGATCCCAGATCTAGTCCCCCAACACAGTCCATCAGACGCAGGTCCTAACGTACCGATGAAGGTGAAAACGAATTGGCGCCTCCTAGACACCAAGCTCGCGGACACCTCATCCACAGATCTCTCCGCGATTCCGACCAACATCGAGACTCCTGAGGAAACGACTGGCGCGATACGCTCCTTCACCAACCACCTACAGAACGTCTTGAGCGAAAGCTCCGAGAAGGTGCCAGAGACTGTTCACAGTCAATGGCAAAGTCCCGACGACGTTCGGTGGTGGGTGAGGTTGCGTAACGCTGCGCTCAGAGCCGGCGCGACGAGGCCCTCCCCGGAACAACGATATCTTGCGCGCTACCTCCAACGCGAGGTTAGACGTCGCATTAAAGAGGTCGTCGATTCGAGATGGGAAACTCGTCTAGACGAAATCCAACCGACCCACATGGCCTTCTGGCAGCTGGTTCGTTCAAGGAGAAACGATGTGACCTCCATGCCTCCGCTCAATCGTCCAAATCAACGCCCGGCGTTTGATTACGATGAGAAAGCGGAGCTACTAGCCGACAGCCTGGAGGCTCAATGTTCTCTCTCAACAATACCTGTAGACCATGACGATCCTGTTGCGGTGAATTCATTCGTTGAAAGTAAGAACGCGGTCCGGCCACCGCCAGTCTCTATTTTGCGACCGCTAAACCAAAACCAAAACGACAACGCCAACGTCGACCCGGACGTCGACCCGCCGCCGCCCGACCCCCTTGCCCCGGTGACGATCGAAGAAGTCATCGCTCTGATCAAGGCACTCAAACGTCGCAAAGTCCCCGGGGGCGACCAGATCCCCACCCGCATGCTTAAGATGCTCCCGGAGCATCTAGTCAAAATTTAAACCGCCATCTATAACGCCGCTTTTCGAAACTGCCTCTTCCCAGAGGTCTGGAAAGAGGCAGTTGTAATGGGTATTCATAAGCCGGGAAAACCCGCATCCGAACCGTCGTCTTATAGACTAATAAGCCTGCTCAGTACGCTAGGCAAAATTTACGAGCGGATCGTCCTCGACCGCCTCAAAATAGTCGCCCACAATCAAAACCTGATCCCTCCGGAACATACATATATCATATCCGTAACATATCTAGGAGTTACCCTTGATCAGAGGTTGACCTTCATCCCACATATAAACGCGGTACGCGCGCGAGCCGCATTCACGATGGGCCAATTGCATTGGCTCTTAAACAGGAACAGTAAAATGTCAGTCCGCAACAAGATTAGGATCTTTACGAATTGTATTCGACCTATCATTACGTACGCATCGCCCGTAATCGCCCATTTACCGTCTGCTCGTTTTCAGCGTATGCAGGTCTTACAAAACAGAATGCTCAGACATGCTCTTGGTGCCCCGTGGTACGTTCGCAACCGCAACCTCCACGTGGACACCAACATGCCGACCATCAGGCATTTCATGCATATGGCCAGCAGACGCTACTTCGATCGGGCGGTACATCACCCAAACACGTTAGTCCGTAAAGCGTCAATATATACTTCATTCGACCGCACCAAATGGAGACTGCCGCGATCCGTATTAACCGATCCAGAAGACGAAATCACTCTGGCCACCCGCCGTAAGAACGATTTCTTGAAACTCCAACACTCCACAAGACCGCAGTTCCGTCCTCGCCGTAGAGGACCTCGCCGCGTTCCCTGTCGCCCCCCCGACCCCCCTAGCAGTTCCGGCCCGCGTGCCGATGACAACACAATATAATAGGATTAGGCCTAAAAACCAATCTTTCCCTAATCGTTGATGTCTCATCCTCTCTCAGTGGCCGTCCTGAGCCGAGGATCGTAACCCGTTAGTGGGTTGCCCTCAGCATGGTCACTTAATTCAAAGGGTTGCGAGCGCCTTCCGTGGCCAGAAAAGCCGACTCGCGTCAGGCTACTGGCAGTAGGGCCATTAAGAAAAAAAAAGGAAAGAATGAATCCGGTGCCGGTAAGGACCCGGGAGAAGAAGTCGGAAGGGAGAAGATCTTTGAGTGAGAGATTAACATTTTCTAGACTGTTTAGCCCAACATTTGCCACCAAGAGATATTCCAAAATTCTGTATAACCAGATTTCACCAGAGCATGAGTGTGTAGTTGGCAAATAGTACTAGATAAGCTGGCGTGGTGACCACCGACTAACTAGCAGCTACCAGCGGGACATGCGTGTCACTACATGACCATGACAAGCCAGCAAGGCGCGTCTAAAAATTACTAACAATAGCCATTGCGCGCTCGAGGTAGGAGGAAAACTATTACCATAACGGACTAGGGAAATATTAACGATAATACCTTATGATTGTTCCTTTATTTATAGTGAATATGAATTATTTGAAATTTTTAAAACAAACATATTGACGTTGGTTTTAAAAAATTCAGCGAATTGGTGAAGTACCTGTCACAAGTATTGACTTGTGGTGAAGTACCTATCACAAGTATTGACTTGTGATAGGTACTTCACCCATTCGCTAAACTTACATACACTTCTATACATTTTCGAAATTGAGTCCAATTATCAGTTATTTTATTGCTTACCACAATAGAAGTCTATTACCAAGTCTTTACCTGTATATTTTTTACTAATAATTGCTCGCGGCTCTACCAATGGGAAAGTTTTTCCGGGATAAAAAAAATCCCGCGATAAATAGTAGCCTATAGCTTTGATTAATAATACACTAGATAGAGTGACGCGCTGCAAAGCAACCAAAACAAACGGGCCGCGGCGATTATATTCGTGTGCGTGACAGCTGTGTCATACGCTATCGCTGCGTCATTCTGCTTATATTTGTGTGCGTACCTGCGTACCTAATGATACCAGTTATTGCAATAGTTCGCATTAAAACGGGGAGAAAATTATATCCATATAATCCAAAAATAATTCACTCGAAACAAAACAGTAATTTCTCTGATTATAATGTTGAAATTATTCTTATAATAAAAACTAAGATTTTACTAAATTTACTTATATAAGAACTTAATTCCATTACTTCCAAAACTATTCAACGGATTTGTATGAAATTTAGCATGGACGTGGATTAAATAAATAGGCTCATTTTTACACAGTGGGAACGTGGGTGTGCGGGTGGGCGTAAAAAAACATATATATATATATATTTATATTGAAATTTATTAATGTATTGGCAATTATTAAAAATAATTATAACCAATGCACATAAGTTTATATATTTAAATACTGCAGGTACCCTTGCTGATATTACACTATTAGTCCGATTGTCTGTTTGTGTGTGTGTGTGTGTGTGTGTGTGTGTGTGTGTGTGTGTGTGTGTGTGTGTGTGTGTGTGTGTGTGTGTGTGTGTATGTGTGTGTGTGTGACCTACAATAACGCAGGCTATAGCGGTAGAATGGTAAATTGTCTCAAACAAAACTAATTAATATGAATTAAACTTTTTATTTCGTTCATTTAAATTAATGTCCCGCCCTTTGTACTTGTTTTTTAAATATTCTTCTTTTTGATGCGGCTTCACTTTTGACACTATCTAATCTTGCTACATGAAAACACCGATTAGCGACATACTTTTCTGCTATCAATCGTAATAGTTTGGTCTGATGAAGATGTCCACAGAAATGTTCAGATTCAGATCAGTAGCTCTTGCCAATAAAATGTTTCATTATGGATGACAATATTTTTGAGTAAATTTCTTTTGTCATTATTAATTAAAATATTAAAATGCTAAAATTATTCTTACAATAGCACTTTGCTATTGCATAGATAGCAATGGTACGGAGCTTGTACTATTATCTTTTCTTTTTTATATCATATTAGCTACTCGTCCCAGCTTTGTTTTATAATACGTAAGGAAGATTTACATACTATCTCTACAGGAGTAATTTTGGAATTTTCAAAAGCACTGGCACCCATTTCATCATCCGTCACATCACTTCTGTCAGATTGCACTGACGATAAGAACCAAGCCTAAAATAAAAAAAAATTGATATAATCACAAAGGATGTACGACAATCATCATAATCATAATCATCTTCCTGCCCTGGTCCCAAATTACTTGGGGTCAGCGTAACATATTCTTCTCTGATGTACGACAATCATAAGCAACAACATAAAAAAATAATACGTGCCTTACAAGGAGCAGTTATTTTTTTTTAATTTTCGGCGTCGTTGTTTTTTTGCAAAATACATTTCATTTTTATGAAAATGGTCAGAGCAAACCAGAGAATATTTTGCTGGTTGCCAAAATTCCTCACAGCGACATTTTCTTATAATATTTATCCATTGGCTTCTTATTGTAGGATCACTTGGTATTCTGAAAAATATATTCATCCTTAGCAATGCGATAAGTGCGAAAGTAACTGTGTCTGTCGCGTATTTATGTCAAAACTGCGGAACCGATTTAAATGAAATTTGGTACACAGATAGTCTAGAGCCGAGAAAAGACATAGGCTACTTTTATCCCCGTAAAATATAAAGCGGGACTTTTATCCCGGTAAAACTTTTTTGCGCGGGTGGACCCGCGAGCGAAAGCTAGTTATCTATACATTGCACGCGTGACTTA
Source organism: Lapara coniferarum (assembly GCA_949316025.1). Taxonomy (NCBI): domain Eukaryota; kingdom Metazoa; phylum Arthropoda; class Insecta; order Lepidoptera; family Sphingidae; genus Lapara; species Lapara coniferarum. The sequence goes on from OX438927.1 coordinate 13,169,768, forward strand.
TTTGTTGAAACGACCTGTTCTTGGTGCAAATTACCGGGTCCACCCCAGGCAACAAGAACCTACGCTACGCCACTGACAGCACGTACCATACGTACAGGTGACAATTTTTTATTTCCGATCAAATAAATAATAAAACTTGTGGCTTTAAACGCCGAAAATATTCACCATTTAGTCAAAAAAATATTTACTTTGGATTAATTTTTACTATCTTTTTGGGAAATTTTGATTCCATAAACTAGCAAACCCTAACTATTACGAACTCTTTATTATTTTTTTAACTAAATATTTCAATGGGCTTATTTAGCAAGAAGTGTTTATAAAAAATGTAACTTACCGGTGGTAGGTGACATTATGCGTGGTTTTACGTCGACCCTTGTAGTTTTTGCACACTTTAATCACACAACCCGACATTTTCAAAGGCTACAAATCTGCGTAACAACGTGAGCGAGCGCCATGACAGCTCGAAGCGTACTAAGCGCGGGAAAATGACCTAAAGGTTGACAGTAGACCTTTAGGTTTTTCTCCACGCTTGAAGCGTTCAGAGTCCATCTAGTGTATTATTAATCAAAGGCCTATAGCACTCAGGAGTAATGTAGACTCGTATGAGTGAAAGAATTTTCAAGATCTGTTTCAATAGTTCCTAGGATTAGAGAGTTCAACCAAACAAACAAACTCTTCGGCTTTATAATATTAGTATAGTTTCTATACTATAGATAATCGCGAAACTATATTTATATGTTTGTAATGAGTATTTTGGATGTGTCAAGCAAGCGCGTCGCCATTAAAACACTGAATACATTTGGTACACAAATACCTAGTCATGACATGGGTGGGTCTAACCCACGCTACTTTTTGAACAGAAAAACACTGTTGCGGTCAGTGCCACGAGAGGGATTGGGACCCACCAAGGCAGTTTACTGTCTCAGTTAACCGGCTTGAGATGCGACTTTGTTGTAGCAGTTTCCGCGGTACGATTACTGAAAGGGTAAAAATTATAAATCTCATCTACATACAAACATACATACACACTCACGTCCTTATCCCTTAGGAGTAGGCAGAGACTATTGAGCGCCACATAGGTACCTACTACCAATCACTTTGAGACACGTCTTTAGCAGTGCCAGATTAAGCAAGCGCGGGGCCCGTAGCAAATTCTTTCAAAGAGACCTTGATCTGCTATGAGTTCTTAAGTATAAAGTGGTAAAGATACAATTCAATACTCAATACGTTTATTTCCTATGTATAGGTTACAATTTTGTGGGTAATTAATAATGTAGTAGATTACTATAGGCGTTATTAGTTTCTGATAAGTACAAAAAGCCTGAGAAATCGAGTTATTTCAATTCTGCTACACATCCACACTAAGTGTTGGGTAAGAGTGTTTGCATATACGGCAGACTTTTTGTAGAGCTGATTATCAGGCCGACTGAAATTCTACACGTTTATACAAGCAACTTTTTGTAGGACTTGTGCGTTTACCCATATACTAATAAAAGTGTTTACCGTATGCGATCATTTAAATTATTTACGCCACGGAAATAGTCTTGTACCTAGTGTCTGACGTGGATTGTCTTAGTAGGAAAAGTTGTAACGTTTCACGTTTTTGTGACATCAAAAAAATTCAACATACCACATCTTAATAAGTTTCACTCAAAAAATTACGCTCAGGCGGAGATGAGTGGGTTTAAATATGCGGGGCCCCTTTCGCGCGGGGCCCGTAGCAATTGCTACTCTTGCTACGTTGTTGATCCGGCACTGGTCTTTAGCCTCTTTCAAATTCATACTTTTTCTTACATGTTTCGCCGGTTGCGGGTACTCCTGACCTGCCATACAATATGTTCTCCTCGGGCGCCCCCTTCACTCCGTACCATCCACATTCGCTCGATATTTATACATTTCGTCACCAGTCTTTGAACCATCATCTCCACGTATCCAAACCATCTTGCATCAAAACAAATACCATCTATTTTCGCCATTTCCATAAGTCTTCTAAAATAATCAGCACTCCAACCGATACCGGGCATTATGAAACTATCCATCTAAGATTTTTAGCTTTAGTTTGAAATCACAGAACATAATATGAATATGAACAAATCCTTTTTTTGTGTTCAAACGTCGTGTTGCTATGGTTAATGGTGTGTATGGTTTATGTGCGGTCACCGGTGTATCAGTTTACCATCAGGTGGCTTGCTCTCTGCAGGCGTCTCGTCGAAATTTTGAATTTGTTGAGCCACTTATGCTGGGACATTGCGATTATGCAATCGCAATGTCCCAGCATAAGTGGCTCAACAAATTCAAAATTTCAAATTGCCTATGTATACTTTTGTGTTTTGCTAATCTTTTTTTTTCTCTTTGTTGGGTAAATAATATATTTACGTTTAGATTTATAGGATTTCTTTATATATCAGTAAGTTACATATTTATCTGTTACAATCAGTTACACATTTTATATAATATAATCAACTTGCGATCCGTGGGAATGAGTCGTCAGAGTGCAGAGAGAGTGTTGCCAGTAATAGGTGCTGGGTAGTGATGTCCAACACTCCTCCTCACTGCCACTGCACCTTCACCTCGATCCTCAGCATAGGCCAAGAGAGCTGCGCAACTCCTTCAGCCTTGGGGCAGGAACACCTTTGGTCAAGATGTCAGCTTCCATCTTGGCGGTCTCCATATATTCAACTTGTATGTCCCCGTGCTGCACACATTCTCTGATAAAATGATGTTTGACCTGAATGTGTTTTGACTTTCCATTTATGATTGGATTTTTGGTCAAATTTTGTGCTGCTTGATTATCACTGAAAATGAGAATATGATTAGTATTTAGGTTTATGTCTAAATCTTTTATAAGATTTTTGAGGTGTAGAGCTTCTTTTGTGGCTTCAGTGAGAGCTAAATATTCGGCTTCAGCTGTGCTTAGGGCCACTGATTTTTGTTTCTTGGATTCCCAGCTGATGCATGCATTTGCATACTTGAAACAATAAGCACTATATGATCTCCTGTCAATTATGCATTGGCCAAAATCAGCGTCAGCCATTCCATATAAATCTTGTGAAGTTTTTGAATATTTTAAACCAATGTCTTTTGTGCCTTGTAAATATCGAAGTATGCGTTTTGCACACTTGTAATGTTCTTCTGTGTAGCAGTTATTGAACTGAGATAGATAGCTCACAGAGAAAGATATGTCAGGCCTTGTGCCAACTGCTAGGTACATCAGCGTTCCAATTAAACTTTGGTAAGGTAAGTTTTCTTCACATTTATTTCCTTTTTGAAGTTTCAAGTAAGGTTCTATTGGTGTTGCAAGGTTTGCAATTTTCCATATTGAATCTTTTCAGTGCCTTTTCTATATACTTCCTTTGATTCACTTTTAATCCATCTTTTTCTTCTTTAATTTCTAATCCAATGCAGTATTTCAGTTTTCCTAAATCTTTCATATCAAATTTTTTGTTTAGCTTTGATTTTATATCTTGCATAATACTTTCCTTTGAATAAGCAACAATTAAATCATCAACATATATAGCTATTATTACTTTTTCTCCTCCTTGACAATATATGTATAAACATGGATCTGCTTGAGACTGTTTAAAATTTAATCTTCTTAATTCTACATCCAATTTTGTGAACCATTTTCGTCCAGACTGTTTCAGTCCATAAAGTGCCTTTTGTAAATGACAGACTTTTTCGCCTTTTATCTTCATTATATCTTGTAGCATAATTCTAGCTTTATTAAATAATTCAGGATTATCATTTTCACTTTCCTCAATCATAATGTCATTTATATATTTTCCTAGGTATTCTGGCACCTTCATCAGGATTTTTTCATCAAGATCACCATTGAGGTAAGCTGTTGTAACATCTAATTGATGCAATTTTAAGTTTTGTTCAACTGCTGTTGCGAGCAATAATCTGATTGAGCTGAGTTTTGCTACTGGGGCGAATGTTTCATCATAATCAATCCCAGGTCGTTGTGTAAAACCTCTAGCTACTAATCTCGCCTTTTTTGTTACATTGTCATCTGGACCAATTTTTTCTTTTAGTATCATTTTATAGTCAACAACATGTTTTACATTTTCTTCCCTCTTAACCTGTTGCGTACCGAGCGCTGGTCACACTGGCCCAAGCGCAAATCGACCTACACGCACACACATAAGGCGCGTCAACACGCACACATATCGAGTTTGACAGCTGTCAGACCGGCCCGATTGGGCCGGACGGTACGCGAGAGGTTAATTATCTTCCAAGTTCCATTTTTTATATGAGCTTTTATTTCAGATTTAATTGCTTCATGCCATTCTTCACTTTGAATGTCATCATCAGACTTACATAAATGATTATTCTCACTATTTTCATTCATTTCATAGTCTTTTGACCATACAGGAGGCTTTGTCCTTCTTTTAGGATGCTTTTCAGTAGTCTGTACATTTGGCTGTTGCTCATATTGTTCACTTGATGCTGTACTTAATGTTTTTATTTCAGGAGATGGAACTGGTTCTTCATATTCATTAAATGAGGTCATGCTATCGTTATCACCATCATCATTATCATCATCATTCTGAAAATGCTGAAAAGAAGAGAGCTGAAAAGGTAAAGTTTTGTTAGTTGTTATACTTTCTTCGTCTTCACTTGTTTGATTTTTAATATTAAGTATTTCTGTTTCAGGTGCAGATTGTTCCGGTTCGCTTCTTCTATAATATATTTCATCATCCAAGACTTTTATGTCTCTACTTATTATGACTGTATTTTTGCTTGGCAAATATATTCTGTAAGCTTTACTGTATTGTGCGTAACCCATGAATACTCCATTTGCTTTTGGTGTGAATTTTTCCTTTTTATTTTTATTTAATACAAATGTCTTTGAGCCAAATATGTGTAAGTGTTTTACTGACGGTATTCGTCCAACCCACTTCATATAAGGTGTTTGTCCATTTAGACTTTTGGTAGGACATCTGTTTATCAGGTAGTTAGCTGTGTGTATTGCTTCAGCCCATAGTGTTTCAGGTACATTAGACTCTATCATCATACATCTTGCTTTTTCTGTTAATGACCTGTTTTTTCTTTCTGCTGTCCCATTTTGTTGTGGAGTATATGGTGCTGTGAGTCTACGTTGAATGCCATTTTCTTTTAGATAATTATTGAAATCATGGTGACAGAATTCTTTTCCATTGTCTGTCTGTAGGTACTTGATACTTTTATTTGTCATGTTTTCAACTTCTTGTTTGAATTCTTTAAATTTTGTGAATGCTTCAGACTTATTTTTTATGAAATATACATAACAATATTTACTAAAATCATCAATGAATGTTATATAGTATCGAGAACCTCCAATGGTTTCTTCCGGCATAGGTCCACATATGTCACTGTGTATGATTTCTAATATGTCAGTTGTTCTCGGGGAACTACACTTAGGAAACGGGAGACGAGCTATTTTTCCTTTGATACATATTTCACAGTTATTTATTTTACTATCTTGGTTGAACTCCATTCCCCTGACAAGTTTATTTGACAGCATGCTTTTTAAATCCTTTTCATTTACATGAGCAAGCTTTTTGTGCCATTTTGAAATGTTGTTTTGATTAACTAAGTTCAACTGTTCAATTTTATTATTATTAGTTATATAGTACAAACCGTTAGATTTTTCCCCTTCTAAAATAATTGTTGATTTGTTATCTTTTATATAAGCTTTATTTTTTGTGAATATCACTGTGAAATTGTTGTCAGGAATTTTGGAGACTGACATTAGATTTGTAGTTAATTCAGGTACATAAAGAGTATTATTTAATGTTATATTTTCTGACTCTAATTTTATTTTGCCCTTTCCTTCAATGTTTGTGATATATTTGTCTGCTGCTAACTTGAGTGTATCCTTTTCTGTTTTTAATTCCATGAATTTATCTTTTTGTCCACTCATGTGCGATGTGCACCCACTATCTAGACACCATACATTAGGTTGTGTCTTTTGTGGCTCCAACGACAAGCTAACATTGAAGTTTTTGTGTTTTTCTTTTTCCGAAGACTTCATTTTATTATTTTTATTTTTGAACCAGCATTTGGATGATATGTGACCTTTTTTATGGCAAATATTACATACCATAATTTTCCGCTTTGTATAGAATGCTTCATTTTCTTGCTGGTTTACAGAATTACTTCTATTGTTATTCGATCTTGCTTCACTTTCTTCTATGATTTTTATTTTTAATTCTTCCGGTGTTGGTAATTTGTCTCTAGACTCGATGGCAATCCGGAAACTATCATATGTGGCTGGTAAACTATACAAGACCATTATACTGAGTAACTCTTCATGTATGACAACTGTGATATTGTAAACTATGCTTTATTATATAGAAATGTCATATGTGCATTGAGCCTTATAGTGAGTGCCAATATGACAACACTATTCGTGTAATGGCCGCAGTGATTGCTAAATTGTGTCTTGTCTTAAAATTGTATTTGAGTGATTAATACATGATTACGAACCTAACAAAGTCTTATCATTACAAAAACATCACATGGTGTCAGGTAAAGGGTGTAATCACATAAAAACTCAGTCATGGAATCTAAAAATGCACAGGCGTGCAAATCCAAAAGAAATCCACATGAATCAATGTATTCAACTACTCTTCAAAGTTTCAATTTCAAGTCAACCAACCTAGATGCGGAATGGAAGAAATGGAAAATGTATTTTTCAATATTTCTCAAAGCTTCAGCGTTGGATACCGAAGAGAACGACAGGCTGGTATCTCTTCTTCTACACCACATGGGTACAAATGCGATCCCGATTTTCATGTCATTTGGAGTGGACGTGGATAAAGTCGAATATGAAGAACTACTAAAGAAATTTGACAGTCATTTTTCACCAAAGAAAAATATAACAATGGAGAGACATAAATTCCTAACATTTAAGCAAAATGAAGAACAGTCTACCAAAGATTTCATAATGGAGCTTAGAAATCTAGCGAAGTCATGTGAATTTAAGGAACCAGATAATATGATTCGAGATATTTTCATCTGTAACCTTAATAGCAAAAACTCGTATATCAAGGAAAGACTTCTCGAAGAAGGTAACATCACACTTGATAAATGTAGCGATATTGCTCATAATCTAGAAATAAGTAGAAAAAATTTAGCTGAGTTGGAGTCAAGTCAAGTCTTACAAGTAAATTCAAAGTCAAGTCAACGGCAATCTAACTTCAGGTCAAATATTAAAGCGCATCCAACCAATTCCAGAAATAACTATTCAAGTCGTTCCAGTCACACCACAAATACATATAATTCCAGTCAGAAGAAGACATGTCCAAAATGTGGTCAAGTGCATCATCACAAGTGTCCGGCAGCAGGTCAAGTTTGCTCAAATTGTGGTAAAATGAACCATTATTCTAAAATGTGCAGGTCTCATAAATCTGTAAGTCATGTCAAAGTTGTTGATAATATTGAACAAAATAGTCAAAATGAGTATTTTATAGGTCACGTAACTCATTACAATAAGTCAGACAAATGGGAAGTTAATATTTCTATAAATTCAGAGTGTATTGTAGCACAAATAGATACAGGTTGTCCAATTAATATTATGTCAAAAGAAATATATTCAAGCATATTGAGGCTTCCTATGAACAAAATAGAATATTCTAGCGCTCAACTAATTTCATTCTGTGGTAACAAAGTACCAGTAATTGGCAGAGCTACAATTTATTGTGAAATAAAGCCTAACGTCAAACAAAATATTGAATTTGTCATCACATCATTGAACCAAAAAACAATTTTGGGTCTCAAAACATGTGAAAGATTAAAAATAGTTCAGAAATGTTATAATATGGTGAACATTAATAGTAATTATTTGTCAGATGATTCAGCCGATAATATTATAGCCTATTATAAAGAAGTTTTTGAGGGCATTGGTCTTTTACCTGGAGAACATAAAATTAATATTAGGCAAGATGTTGATGGACACATAGATCCGCCAAGAAAATTACCTTTTAAATTAAAAGATAGATTTAAAAACGAACTAGATTCAATGATAAAGAATGGTATAATACAAAAAGTTAATGAACCGTGTAAGTTTGTCAGTTCAATTGTCTGTGTCGAAAAGCCAAATAAAAGTCTAAGAATATGTCTAGACCCAAGATATATCAATCAATATATTACTAGGCCTAAATTAAATATTCCTACACTGGAATCATTAACGTCAGAATTAAGTGATTCTAAAGTATTTTCTGTATTTGATGCTAGCTCAGGATTTTGGTCACTTAAATTAGATAAAGAGAGTTCCAAATTAACTGCTTTTAATACAAAATATGGAATTTATTCATTTCTTAGAATGCCGTTTGGAATCTCCACTGCATCGGAACAATTCCAACATGCATTGCAAAATCTTTTGTCTGATATACCAAACTTAGTAGTCTATATTGATGACATTCTTATTTATGCCAAGTCAAAAAAAGAGCATAATGAAATTCTTGTCAAATTTTTAAACAGAGCTAAAGAAATTGGTCTTAAATTAAATAAAAATAAAATACAACTTTGTCAAAGTTCTGTAAAATTCATGGGTCAAATTTTAAGTCCAGAGGGTGTACAAACTCAAGAGTCAAAAATAAAGGCAATAGTTGAAATGTGCGCACCAACATCTGTTAAAGAACTTCAGAGATTTTTAGGTCTTGTTAATTACCTTGGTAAATATATACAAAATCTTAGTGAGGCGACCACAAATTTAAGATTATTACTTAAAAAGAATGTTCCTTGGTGTTGGAATTTAAATCATCAACATGAATTTAATAACCTAAAAAAGTTAATAAGTTCATCCCCAGTCTTAACTTACTATGATAATAAAAAGCAACTTACCTTGTCTGTAGACGCATCACAGAGTTCCTTAGGAGCTGTCATTTTACATGATAAAAATCCAATAGCATATGCTTCTAAAAGCATGAATGACTCCCAGAAACGTTATAGTCAAATTGAAAAAGAACTTTTGGCCATAGTGTATGGTTGTACAAAATTTCACCATTACATTTATGGACAAACAGTTAAAGTAGAAACTGATCATAAACCACTAGTTGCTATATTTAAAAAGAATTTGTGTGATATACCACAAAGATTGCAAAGAATGATGCTTACTTTGCAACAGTATAATTTGTCTGTCTCACATGTACCAGGAAAACATATGTACATAGCTGATACCTTAAGTCGAGCCAAATTTAAAGATGACATCAGTCATGATGAAACTGATGAAGTTTTAGAAAGTCTTAACAACGAGTTAAAAGTCCATGCCAATTTTCTCGTCAATTCAATTCATGTAAGTAAAAATAAATTATGTCAAATAAGGTCAGAAACATCCAATGATGTTACTTTACAAAAAATAGTCAATTTCATTAAAAATGGATGGCCATGTAAAAAGTCAATGGTTTCCGATGATACCAAACAATATTATAAGTTTAAAGAGCAATTACATGTAATTGATGGTATAGTTTTCAGGCTTAATTCCATTGTAATACCTATGTCTTTACGTCAGGAAATGCTACAACGCATGCATGAAGGTCACTTAGGAATAACAAATACAAAAAATCTTGTCAAAGGTGTCATATTTTGGCCTAATATGAACAGTGAAATTGAAAATTATATAGAAAAATGTTATACATGTTTAAAATATAGAAAAAACAATGCACCACAACCATTATTATCTCACAAAATTCCAGACCTTCCGTGGCAAAAAGTGGGTGCTGACATTTTTCAATTTGAGTCAAAAAATTATCTTTTAGTTGTAGACTACTATTCAGAATATTTTGAAGTAAGTCCTATTAATACTTATAATAGTCAAAATGTTATAACTCAGTTCAAAAGTATCTTTTGTCGTCATGGTATCCCAGTAGAGATCATATCTGATAATGGTCCACCTTTTAATTCTGTAGAATTTAAAAAATTTTGTATGTCATGGGATATTGCTCATATAACGTCAAGTCCTCATTACCCAAAAAGTAATGGTCTTGCTGAACGTACTATAGGTACAGTAAAAAATATATTTAGAAAATGTAAAGATTCTGGCTCAGATGTATATCTAGGCATACTTATATTTAGGAATACTCCTAAAGCTGAAGGCATTGCCTCACCAGCTCAAATGTTAATGTCAAGAAATCTTAGATGTTTGATACCAAGTTCTACATCAATTTTGAAACCGTCCGTAGAGTCACATAAAAATATTAGAAATAAATTTGTAAAAAAACAATTGAAAGTAAAATATTATCATGATAGGAAAACTAGATATCTTTCTGAAATTAAGGAAGGAGAAGATGTATTATTTAAGCATAATCCTAAATCCAATTGGGTTCCTGCTACTGTCATTAAAGAAATTATTCCTAAAAGGAGCTATGAAGTAAAAACTCCTGAAGGTGTTTGTTATCGTAGAAATAGAGAACACTTGTTAAAATCAAACAGTTCAGTTCCTATAGATGTATCAATCCAGCCTAGCAATAGTCAAGTAATTGTAAATCCAAATGTTCGACCACAAAGAGAAAGAGTTCGACCAAGATGGTTAAATGATTATGTAACATAAAAGTATGTAGTCATTTATTTGTAATTCATTTGTGTCAATAAAACTTAAGTACCAATTATAAAAAAAAAAAGTCATGTATAAGAATTGTCATTGCATATTATGTCTGTTCAAAAAAGTAAAACAAATTGTCTAGTTAAGGTAAAAATGTCATACATTAGAATTGTCAATGTTATTTCACAAAAAATTAATAATGTCCCACCTCTTATCAATTTATTGTCAAAATGTTAAATATCAAAATTATCATTGTTTTAATACAACATACTGGTCTTGTCTTTTAAAGGGGGACATGTGATATTGTAAACTATGCTTTATTATATAGAAATGTCATATGTGCATTGAGCCTTATAGTGAGTGCCAATATGACAACACTATTCGTGTAATGGCCGCAGTGATTGCTAAATTGTGTCTTGTCTTAAAATTGTATTTGAGTGATTAATACATGATTACGAACCTAACAAAGTCTTATCATTACAAAAACATCACATTAGATTTGTAGTTAATTCAGGTACATAAAGAGTATTATTTAATGTTATATTTTCTGACTCTAATTTTATTTTGCCCTTTCCTTCAATGTTTGTGATATATTTGTCTGCTGCTAACTTGAGTGTATCCTTTTCTGTTTTTAATTCCATGAATTTATCTTTTTGTCCACTCATGTGCGATGTGCACCCACTATCTAGACACCATACATTAGGTTGTGTCTTTTGTGGCTCCAACGACAAGCTAACATTGAAGTTTTTGTGTTTTTCTTTTTCCGAAGACTTCATTTTATTATTTTTATTTTTGAACCAGCATTTGGATGATATGTGACCTTTTTTATGGCAAATATTACATACCATAATTTTCCGCTTTGTATAGAATGCTTCATTTTCTTGCTGGTTTACAGAATTACTTCTATTGTTATTCGATCTTGCTTCACTTTCTTCTATGATTTTTATTTTTAATTCTTCCGGTGTTGGTAATTTGTCTCTAGACTCGATGGCAATCCGGAAACTATCATATGTGGCTGGTAAACTATACAAGACCATTATACTGAGTAACTCTTCATGTATGACAACATCCATACTTTGCAGTTTATTGACTATGTCAAATATGTGTAAAAGGTGATCACGTACATCTTCTTTGTCATTCATTCTTTTGAGAATTAATTGTTTTAATAATGTGGCTTTTCTTGCTGGCCCCTGACTTTGGTAAGTGTTTTGTAACTTTAACCATATTTCTGCCGCCGTTTTACAACTTTTCACGTGACGTAATTCGGATGGCGAAATCAATAATATTAATTCAGATCGGGCTTTAAGTTCCTTTTGATTGTACTTACTGATTTCCGCTGGGTCATCAGGCGATTTGCATTCGAGTGAGACATATTCCCATAAGTCGTGCGCAACGAGCACGGCTTTTGCTTGAATGCACCATGTGTCGTAATTATTTTTATTTAACAGCTCAATACGATGTATCGGCAACATGGTGTTTCCTCTTTTTATGATTAACACCCGGCACGGCCACGCGGTATCACATAACCTATAAATCACTCTCGCGAGTTTTGTTACCAACCACGCTCTGCTACCACTTTAGTTGGGTAAACAATATATTTACGTTTAGATTTATAGGATTTCTTTATATATCAGTAAGTTACATATTTATCTGTTACAATCAGTTACACATTTTATATAATATAATCAACTTGCGATCCGTGGGAATGAATCGTCAGAGTGCAGAGTTTCCGTAGTATTATAATGCTCTTTGGTGCAGAGAGAGTGTTGCCAGTAATAGGTGCTGGGTAGTGATGTCCAACACTCTTCATAAAAACAAAATAAAATAAAAGAGATTTGATTTACTTCATAGGAAGAAATTTTTTTTTCAGTTTAACTTAACGCGTTTATAGGCGATTTGAAATTTACTTTTGTACAGATATTTATGCTGCTGACTGTACCTAAAGCACTCAGGCATAATGTAGCTTCTTGTTTGTGAAATAATTATCAAAATTTCTACTGTTTACATACCTGACCTTGGGACGAAGTGCTGCTCCGCACGCCGGCCCTTACAACGGCAATACCAATTCTCACGCCCATTTTATTCTCAATGTAAGGCCCTTCGTACGAAACGCTCGCGACTATTCTGCGTTTGTGCAAAATGTACTGTGTTAAGGATGGCGGAAACGACCGCGTTTAAGATAATTATTTTGACTTCTCGCTTTTAACATAGGGATAGGTGTATGGTAATCATGTAAAGAATATTCGCATTCGTATTCGCATTCGCAAAAGTTGTGTAAATATTTTGCGTTTAGGTACGTTTGTCACGGGAAACTAATATTATTTAGGAACGAAAGTCCAATTAATTTCTCTTCAAAGGCAGCAACAGACTAACAAAAATACAATAAAAAAAAAAAAAAAACAGAACGTATTCCCACCTAAAAGGCCGGCAACGCATCTCATGTCTCCTGGTATTGCAGATGTCCATGGGCGGTGATGACGGACCATCAGGTGAACTGTATGCTCGTTTGCCCCCTATATCATAAAAAAATTCAACACCATGGAGAAAAATTTATTTATTTATTTTATTTATTTATTTATTTATTTTTAGAAAGATACACTAAACAGATGACTGACAATAAAAAATCGAAATTACAACACAATGGATCTAATGACTAGTCAGAATCCAAATAGAAGTGTATACAACTTATCCAAATTACATGACTCGTACAAGTTTGATTAACAAAAAATTATGTAGTGATTCTTATTAACTATTATTCAACTAGCAGCAACGTTATTATTAAGACACGAGACACGACACGATTAATTACTACGAGTGTTGTTTTATCCGAAGCATGACCTATGTCTGCTTGATTAATATTAATATAGCAAAAGGGCACAGGAGTCACCAGTGTAGCAAATGCCGGTGAACAGTTAATGCATTGCTATTTTATGTGTCTAGATGTAGAAGTAAAACACTCACAGTACAGTCCAGAGTTTAATTCTAGACAGACAACACAGAAGCTACAATTAAACAGAAGGCACAAGCACAGTATACAGTCTAGATTGAAGAAGCGATAGAATATAGTTCAAGAGCACAGCGTAGAAATGAAGGCAGAATAAATGAGCACTAGTATAGCGTAAAAAACAATAAGCTTAGCAGCGTAAGCAGGGTAAGCGAGTAGCGTGCGCTTCGCGTCAAAAGCAAGTCTCAACGGTCGGGTCAGCTGGCAATGTGAATGTCATATTATGACGATGCGGCGAGGGTGCACCGCACCGCACCTCACACGGCTGACTCCTTGTACCTAACGGTAAATCTGTACGCAAGGGACGTCGCAGTGGTCGATAATATGATATCGGTATCGACATCGACAAGCCGATACGCATCGAAGTACTATGCTGGTAGTTGAAATATATTAAGATATTTTTTTCAACGACAACAGGTGGGGACCAATACATTTTTCTTTAGAACCGGTAGGCGAGAGCACTGTTCATAGCATAATAAAAAATATCACCACAAATGCGCAAGGAATTAGGAATTGATTTGGCTTACACTTCCTCAAACTTTGGCGGCTATAACGTAAATCCATACTAATATTATAAATGCGAAAGTAACTCTGTCTGTCTGTCTGTTAAGCTTTCACGCCAAAACTATTGAACCGATTTAAATGGAATTTGGTACACAGATAGTATAGAGCCTGAGAAAGGACATAGGCTACATTCTATCCCGGGAGAATATAATGCGGAACTTTTATCCTGGATTTTATATTCTCGCGAGTGGAGCCGCCACAGCCACAACACTGAACCGATATCGATTAAATTTATTGGGGAGATAGTTTAAGACCCTGGGAGGGACCTAGGGTACTTCTTACTCCGGAAAAATATAAGCGGGACTTTAATCCCGGAAAATAGTTTTCTGCGAGTGGAACCTCAAGAAAATAAGTATGGAGATAGTTTGAGATCCAGAGAAGGACAAAGGCTAATTTTATCCCGGAAAAACATTACCCGAGAATTTTATCCCGGATTTTATGTTCTCGCGAGTGGAGCCGTCACAGCCAAACCACTGAACCGATTTTGATGTTTGGTAGGAACATATTTTAAGACCCTAGGAAGGACCTAGGGTACTTCTTATCCCGAGAAAATATAAACCGGAACTTTAATCCCGGAAAATAGTTTTCTGCGAGTGGAACCACAAGAAAATAAGTATGGTGATAGTTTAGAGATCCAGAGAAGGACATAGGCTACTTCTCATCCCGGGAAAATATAATGCCGTGACTATTAATTTTGTCTACTGCCACTGGGCAGTAGACAAAATTAATAAAGAATTATGTAGAGTGATTTCCTCTAACTGTTTGGCTCTTAACCCTACTAAATCCAAATTCATGGTCCTAGGCAGTAAAGCACAAGTTAGCTTTTCCGTAGTATTATAATGCTCTTTGAGTTAGCTCAATCCTTTCTGCTAGGCCGAAAATAAAAATTAAGGAGATTGATATTGAAAGGGTGGACTCAGCACGTAACTTGGGCCTAGTATTCGATCCTGAACTACGATTTGAAGCGCATATAAGCATATATTGGTCATGACGGACTCAGTATTGAACATCTTAAATACGCTGGAGTACAATTGCCACATGTCCTTTCAATGTTATATAATTTGTGTTTGTGTCACTGTTACTTACCAGAGTCATTAATGCGAACAATAGTGGTACCTATTTTAAAAAATCGCACGGGTGACTCGTCCGACTTGGCCAATTACCGGCCCATCTCACTTGCCACGGTACTGGCCAAAGTGCTTGACAGTCTGCTTAATGACACTGTCGCAAACAGGGTGAGCTTGCATGACGCCCAATTTGGTTTTAGACCTGGATTATCTACCGAGAGTGCTATTCTTAGCTTGAAGCACACTGTTAAGTACTATACAAGGAAAAGGACGTCGGTATACGCGTGCTTTCTTGACTTGTCAAAAGCGTTTGATCTGGTTTCTTATGACTTGCTTTGGGATAAGTTGGCTGGCGCAAGTGTACCGACCGAATGTATCTCACTATTCCAGTATTGGTATGGTAATCAAAAAAACCAGGTGCGTTGGGCTGGTGCTTTGTCGGACGAGTACAAGCTGGAATGTGGTGTTAGGCAAGGTGGGTTAAGTTCGCCTCTTTTGTTTAACTTGAATATTAATGAGTTGGTTGAGAGACTCAGTCGCATGCATGTAGGTTGTTACATTGATGGCACCTCTTTCAACAACATAAGCTATGCCGACGACATGGTGCTGCTGAGTCCTTCAGTCAATGGATTAAGGGTGCTTTTATCTATTTGTGAGACGTATGCAAAGGTACATGGTTTAAAATATAACTCTAAAAAGAGTGAGCTCTTAGTTTTCAAAGCAGGTAGTTACACGCCTACCTATGTGCCTCCGGTTCGGCTTGATGGGGTTGCTCTGAGACAGGTTGAAAGTTTCAGGTACCTCGGTCACATTGTGACCCGTGACCTTCAAGATGACGAGGATATTGAGAGGGAGCGTAGGGCTCTGGCAGTACGTAGTAATATGCTCGTCCGTAGGTTTACTCGATGTACGAACGCAGTGAAGGTGACGCTTTTTAAAGCCTATTGCCAATCCTTCTACTCGAGTGGCCTATGGGTGAGTTATACGAAACGGGCTTACAGAGCTCTGCGCACTCAATATAATAATGCGTTTAGGGTGTTGTTGCGTCTGCCGTGGCGATGCAGTGCGTCTCGTATGTTTGCGGAAGCGCGGACGGATGGTTTTCAAGCCATAATTCGCAAAAAATCTTCTTCCATGCTGCAGCGCCTAAGAAACAGTAGTAACGGCATGTTAAGCGTGATCGCTGAGCGGTTTGACTGTCCCTTCCAAAATTATTGGATGAAAGTAGCTCTGGGAAATGTAATAATATAATTAATGTAGTAGCTATAAGTAATTGATTGTGATTTTAATTTATATGGATTATGTGATCTGAATTAAATAAATAAATAAAATAAATAAATAAAATAAGCAATGTGGACAAGAATTGCTTTTATAGATTAAAAGTTTTATATAGTTTTAGGAAATATTTCAGTGTTCCTATAAGAAAGAGACTTGTGGACAGTCTGGTTTTATCGAGACTTAACTATAGAGACACTGTTTATGGCCCCTGTTTACCATCGCGTACAGATCGTCTTATCGTGAGGATCGCGACGCGTGCCTCCCATTAATTTTAATAAAAAATATTCTTTTTTTATCTCTTTCCTGCCAGCCCGAGCTTGGCTTCTTAATATTTAGTTTACATTGATTTTGCTCCCTTTAAATATGTCTTAAGTTATATAAGTAACTATTTGTAATAATTATTATTAATTGAATGTATCTTGACATATCATAAGTGCAACTATGTTCGCCTACGTGATGAATAAAGTATTTCATTTTTATTTTTTATTTATTCAGCGGGTACAAAATGCATGTGCTAGGTTTTGCTTTGATATTCTGCCCCATAACCATGTCACGTCGTATTTAAATAACGGTAATATTTTTAAAATGGCAGCCTGGCATGAATTACACTTGTCCACATTATTATTTGGCATTTTGAATACAAGGCCCAAGTATCTTTATAATAAATTAACATGAAGACATGATCACCTTGCATTCGGCACACGTTCCACGACAAATCCATTGTCAATTCCGCAACATAGAACCACTGCATTCAGGGGATCTTTCAAATATGCCACCTCACTCACTGTTGGAACAACATTCCACCGCCGTGTCGGTCTAAAAAAAGTAAATTTAGTTTTAAATACAATTCAAACAATATTTATTACAGATCCAGAAGCAACAGCATATTAATTAAATTTTAAACATTTATCAACTTATCTTCTAGCTTTAGAACACAAAGTGAGATCTGATTTAAGATGGAATGAAGGTCACTCACGGTGTAGTGGCCGCACGTTATGATGTTGTGGGATCCACCCACGTACCCACATATCGCCGCCATTTTTTTTTTTTTTTTTTTTGTTTGTCCCTGACTATACTCTTGTTAGCCTGACGAGAGTCGGCTTATACAAGCACACCGGTCTTGTGGGTGAGCGCAGAAGGCGCTCGCAACCCATTAAATTAAGCGACCACGCTGAGGGCGACCCACTAACGGGTCACGAACCTCGGCTCAGGACGGCCACTGAGAGGATAAGACATCAACGTTTGGGGAATATGGTTTTTAACCTAATCCTATTTAACGTGTTGATTGTAGTCTTCGGCACGCGGGCCGGAACTGCTACGAGAGGGCAGGGTTATGGGGAACGCGACGAGGTCCTCGACGGCGAGGACGGTACAGCGGTCTTGTGGAGTGTATGAGCTTTAAATGCTCGTTCTTTTCACGTAAAGCTAGAGTGATTTCGTCCTCTGGATCGGTCAGGACTGATCGCGGTCGTCTCCATTTGGCGCGGTCAAATGGAGTATATATAGACGCTTTACGGATAAGCGTGTTCGGGTGGTTTACCGCCCTGTCGAAATAGCGTCTGCTGACGCACTGCATAAAGTGCCTGATGGTCGGCATATTGGTGTCCACGTGGAGGTTGCGATTGCGAACGTACCACGGGGCACCAAGTGCATGTCGTAAGAATCGATTTTGAAGCACCTGCATTCGCTGAAGGCGACGGGGCGGTAAATGAGCGAATACGGGCGACGCGTATGTCATTATCGGACGGATGCATGTTTTAAAGATCCTAATCTTGTTGCGGATTGACATCTTACTATTTTTGTTTAGGAGCCAGTGAAGCTGGCTCATCGCGAATGCGGCTCGCGCGCGTACCGCATTTACGTGTGGGATGAAGGTCAAACTCTGATCAAGGGTTACTCCGAAATACTTGGCTTTACCCTTCGAGGGGATAACCTGGTCGAACATGCGGACTGAAAAGTGAGGGATATGGACTTTCCTTTTCCGAGTGAAAAGGATGGCCTGGCTTTTGGTGGGATTGACGGTGATTCGCCATTTGCGGAACCACTCACCGAGTTCGTCGGCGGCGGTTTGCAAAGTGCGCACCACTTTGTCGGGGTCTATACGTGAGGCGTAGATTGCGGTATCATCCGCGAATAGTGCCAGATGGGCGTTTTGTGGTCTGGGGATGTCGCTTGTGTACAGCGAGAATAGAAAAGGGGACAGGGCGGAGCCTTGCGGGACTCCGGCCGTGATGGTGTGTCGGGAAGAGAGAGTTCCCTCCACGCGATATCTGAAACCGCGATTCGACAGGAAATCTCGTATGATGTGCACGAGTTGTGTGGGCACGTTGAGAGTGTACAGCTTGAAAAGCAAGCCGTTGTGCCACACCCTGTCGAATGCTTTTTCGATATCGAAGAAAATAGCACCGGTAGGCATTCCTTTACGAAATTGTTCGTGGACGTACTCCGTGATGCGGAGCACCTGATTGACACAACTGTGTCTAGCGCGAAAGCCAAACTGTTCTGGAGGGATCAAATTTTGATTGAAAGCTACTATTTTAAGGCGGTCGAGGACGATCCGCTCGTAGATTTTGCCCAGAGTACTGAGCAGACTGATGGGCCTATAAGAGGAGGGTTCGAAAGCGGGTTTCCCCGGCTTGTGGATTCCTATCACAACTGCCTCTTTCCAGACCTCTGGGAAGAGGCAGTTACGAAACGCGGCGTCGTAAATGGAAGTTAAAATTTGTACTAGATGCTCCGGGAGCATCTTGATCATACGGTTAGGGATTAGATCGCCCCCGGGGGCTTTCCTACGTTTGAGTGCCTTGATCAGAGTGGTGACTTCTTCGATCGTCACCGGCGCAAGGGGATCGGGCGGCGGGTCGACGTCCGGGTCGACGTTGTCGTATAACGGTCGCGGTATAGAGATTGGCGGTGGCCGGACCGCGTTCCTATCTTCGACGAAAGTGTCAACCGCAACAAGAATGTCGTCATCTACAGGTACAGAGGTGAGCGAGCATTGAGACTCCAGGCTGCCGGCCAGTAGTTCCGCTTTCTCGTCGTCATCAAACGCCGGGCGTTGATTCGGACGATTGAGCGGAGGCATGGAGGCCACATCGTTCCTCCTGAAGGAACGAACCAGTTGCCAAAAGGCGGTATGAGTCGGATCGATATCGGCAAGACGAGTGTCCCACCTCGAATCGACGACCTCTTTTATGCGACGCTTAACCTCACGTTGGAGGTAGCGCGCAAGATGTCGTCGTTCCGGGACGGGTCTCGTCGCGCAGGCTTTGAGCGTAGCGTTACGCAACCTCACCCACCACTGAACGTCTTCGGGAAGTTGCCAGTGACTGTGAACAGTCTCTGGCACCCTCTCGGAGCTTTCACTCAAGACGTTCTGAAGGTGGTCGGTGAAGACGCGCATCGCGCTGGTCGTTTCCTCAGGAGTCACGATGTTGGTCGGGATCGCGGAAAGATCAGTGGATGAGGTGTCTGCGAGCTTGGTGCCTAAAAGACGCCAATTCGTTTTCACCTTCATCGGAATATTAGGACCTGTGTCAGTTGGACTGTTTTCGGGGACTAGATCGAGAATCACAGGTCTGTGGTCAGAGTCTAACTCTTGTAGCACCTGCATGGAACGCACGCTAAGGCTTACGTTCCGTACAAGTGCCACGTCGAGTATGTCCGGTCGGTGGTCGTCGTTATAACTATAGTGGGTAGGTTCTGAAGGAACCAATAGGCTTAGATTGATTGTGTCAAGACAACTCTCTAGGACTGCACCTCGCTCGTTGGTCGAGTTGCAGTTCCAGAGAGTGTTCTTGGCATTGAGGTCTCCCGCCAAAATGACGGAATCCCCCAGATCAAATAATGTTTCTAGTTCGTTGGAGTGAAGCTCCTTAGTGGGCGAGAGATAGGCCGATATGATGGTGATCGGCGGGTGTCCAGTCATGGCTAGCCTGCAGACCGAAGCCTCAATGTTGCTCAAGCTTATCGGTGATTCTAAAGGTATGCAATGAAGGGACCTTTTGTAATAAATGAGAGTGCCTCCTAAACGGCCACTGGTGCGATCATTTCGTACCAGTTTGAAGTTTGGGATGTTGGGATCGCGGTGAGAGGGTTTGAGGAACGTTTCCTGGATGAGGAAAACGTCAATTTGGTTGTCGCGGACAAAAGAAGAAATTTCGGCTTTTTGGTCCCGAATGCCGTTACAATTGAAAAACCCCACTCTTAGGGAGCGAGGTTTTGTCCGCTGGGGGAGTTGTCTGGCGTTGGTAGCCATTTATGAAATTAAAGAGGGGAGACGCACAGCGTTGACTGTGGCCTCGAAGATTTGCTGCTGGATCAGAGCGATCTCAGCGATTAAAAGGGGGTCTTCTACTCCCGTACGGGTGAGCAGACGGGAATGCTCAAAAAGTTTCCCGTGGAAAATCATTATCTCTGGGGAGCCTAATAATGAGGCGACTGAGGAAGAGGCGTCGCTTGCCTTCGCCGCCACCGTCGCCGACTGAGAAGGGGTGGGAGGGGTGGTGGGCTTGGGTTTGGGTTTGGGCTGGGCTGCCTTTGAAGAAGGAGCCACAGCTGGGGGAGGAGAGGGTCGAGTAGAGGCCGGGGCAGCGCGAGTGACTCCGCTGGGGGCCTGTGAAATGGGATCAGCGCGCGCCGTGGGAGGAAACCACGGGTTGCGCACTGGCGCAGGTGCCAGTTTGAATGTGGTGGCCTGAGGGGCCTATCGCCGCCAAAGCATTCCAACTAGGTACGACGGGTGCGGTCTCACACTACATGCATGGAGCACGAGAAGCGACGGCGGAACAGCGAACGACGGAATACCAAGCTCACCGGCGTCGGTCTCGTGGCACGTCTAGTCGCCGGCGCACGGAGGCGCGCATATTTATAGTGTGCGAGCGAGCACGCTGTGCGTGCGAGGGAGATGGACTGCTGCCCCTTCACTAATCGGTTGGGGCGATTGTATAAATATAGGGACCTTTGGCAATAAACGATGAGTATCAATCTGAGCGTCGTGTTTAATTTACTTCTGTTGGCTACCACATTACCTTGACCCCTACATCTGGTGACCCCGACGTGATCATCCGACGAGATATATCCTCGCGCCGACGTGATGGAGAAGCCCGAAGCAAACAATGAAACGAAGCTTGAACTCGACGTGGCCGCTGTTTCCATACAGTCCAGACTTCTACCTTTCTGGAGAGAAATTCCTCGAGCATGGTTCGTGCAATTCGAAGCCGTCGTCGACCCGCTGAAGACCTCAGATGATCAAAAATATCGCTACGTGTTGCAACAGCTACAGGCAACGGACCTCCAGCACCTCACGGACATTCTTTACAACCCACCCGCAACTGACAAATATAATACGTTGAAGAATCGCTTATTGACCGCGTACGAAGATTCGGACGTCAGAAACTTCCAGAAACTCACAAGTGGCTTGGAGTTGGGTGATCAAAAACCCACTCAGTTGCTGCGCAAGATGCGAGAGCTGGACAGAGGAATGATTACGGACGGAGGACTGCGAATAGAGTGGCTGAAGCATCTACCCGCCCAGGTACGAGTTGTGCTCTCGGTCAACACTGAGTCATCGCTTGAGACACTGGCTGCCATGGCCGATAAGATGGTAGAATATTCAGAACCTGCCACAGCAAACATTCAAGCGGTATCAAAGGAAAACAGTGACCTGGGAGTACCCACACAATTAGAAATGTTGGTGAAACAAGTCGAAAAGCTAACTCTGGAGGTGGCTGAGCTCCGTGGCCGGTCCATGTAGCGCTGCTCACGCAATAGATGCCGTGATCGTTCACATTCGAGACCTCGCAAACGCAGCAAGTCGACTGCCAAACCCGGTGATCCAACATGGGAGTGCCGATTCCACTACCGTTTCGGTGACAAGGCCAGACGCTGCGAATCGCCGTGTTGTAGAAGACAGAAGCCGTTAAACTAGACCAGACATCGAATGTGGCGGGCGTCGATGTCCCCAGTACCACAAACCGCCTATGTGTCTACGATCGCGACACCAGAGAACGTTTCCTCGTGGACACTGGCGCCGAAATATCGGTATTAGCTGCTACTGGCAACAGGAAAATGAATACTACGAGCGACTACAGACTGTACGCAGCTAACAACACACCCATCAGAACATACGGCGAGAAGACGCTTAGGCTCAATTTAGGCCTTCGCCGCAATTTGTCATGGACGTTCGTCATCGCTGACGTCAGAACCTTTATTTTGGGAGCCGACTTTCTTCGTCACTACAAGCTGCTAATCGATCTTCATAGAAAAAAACTTATCGACAAAGTCACAGAATTAGCAATCGACGCCTTTAAAATGAATACCTGCGAAGAAACAATACACATTATTAACCACGATCAAGTATACCACGACATCCTTATCCAGTATCCGGACCTTTTACGACCGATGTCACTGAAACAACCGGCGAAACACGATATCGTTCACCACATAGAAACTTCAAGTCCCCCGCTCTTCGCCCAGCCCCGCCCCCTCCCGCCTGACAAATATAAGGCGGCAAAGGAAGAATTTAACCAAATGCTGGAAATGGGCATCTGTACACCATCCAAGAGTCCATGGGCGAGCCCTCTGCACGTCGTGAAGAAGAAGGACGGTGGCCTGCGCGTATGCGGCGACTACAGAAGATTGAACGCCGTCACCCTACCCGACCGTTACCCGATACCTCGAATACAAGATTTTACGTACCAATTGCACGACATGAAAATATTTTCCAAGCTGGATATAAGGATGCCATATTATTGGATCCCGATTGCCAAAGAAGATGTACAGAAAACAGCGATAACTACTCCATTCGGCCTGTTTGAATTTAAATGCATGACATTCGGATTACGCAACGCTAACCAAACATTTCAAAGATTTATGCACGAGGTTCTACGAGGCATAGACAACTGTTTCTGTTTTGTCGATGACATTTTATTATATTCAAAGGACGAAGAGAGCCACAAAATCTATTACGGCAAGTCCTAGAACGCCTCGACAACTACGGCATCACTTTAAAAATCGAAAAGTGCGAGTTTGGCAAAGAAGAAATAAATTTCCTCGGCTACAACGTGTCCGTAAATGGCATAAAACCTACCGATGAGCGTGTCAAGGCCATATCGAACTACCCGAAACCCAAGACGATCGCCGAGTTGAGTCGTTTCCTGGGCATGATCAATTTCTACCGCAGCTGTTTGTCACATCAAGCGGAACTACAAACAGAGCTTAACAAATTTTTGCATAACAGAAAACGCAACGACAAGTGTCCGATAGAGTGGAACGCGCAAGCCGATGAACCTTTCGAAAAGTGCCGACAAAGCATTTTGGAAGCCACGACCTTGGTGCATCCAGTCATCGGTGCCCCACTGGCCATAATGACAGACGCATCTGACTGCAGCCTCGGTGCAGTTTTACAACAGAAAGTGTGTGGTGTCTGGAAGCCTCTCGCGTATTTTTCCAAGACGATGAGCGCAACACAACGACGTTACAGCGTCTATGATCGCGAGCTACTAGCTATTTACACAGCGGTTAAACATTTCCGACGACTTATAGAAGGCTGCGAAGTAACCATATTCACCGATCATAAACCGCTAGTTCACGCGCTCAAACGACCTCCAAGCAGTTCCGACACGCCAAAGAGAGAGAGACAGCTACACTTCATCAGCCAATTTTGTGGGAAAATAGAGTACGTACGTGGCGAGGAAAATGCAGTGGCAGACGCTTTGTCCCGCGTCGAGGAAATACAATGTCCTTCCCCCATTGATTACGAGAAGCTATCTCATCATCAGCGCAGCGATCAAGAACTAGAGGAACTCAGAAAGCAAACAAATTTGAACTTCAGTGACGTCACCGAGCCAGGAATCAGTCAACCAATCACATGCGAGATGTCCACTGGCAAGCCGCGACCATATCTGCCGCCAATGTATCGTTTTGTTGCATTCAAAGCACAACATGATTTGTGTCACCCGGGTGTCAGGGCCACACGGAAGCAGATCAGCACGAAATTTTTCTGGCCGAGTATGAACAAAGACATCAGCAACTGGAGCAAGA
Organism: Lapara coniferarum; assembly: GCA_949316025.1. Lineage (NCBI taxonomy): Eukaryota > Metazoa > Arthropoda > Insecta > Lepidoptera > Sphingidae > Lapara > Lapara coniferarum. The sequence continues at coordinate 13,194,249 of OX438927.1, forward strand.
GCATGTCTTGACTGTCAGTGAGCCAAGATTCACCGCCATGCAACAACACCACTAGGCGAATTTCCGCCCTCGGAGCGTTTCGAACACATACACATTGATATTGTGGGTCCACTGCGACTGTCAAACAATTGTCGCTACTGTCTCACTATCATAGATCGTTGCACTAGATGGCCGGAGGCAATTCCATTGATTGACATCACGGCGGAAAATGTAACCAGAGCCCTATACAACAACTGGATTGCAAGATTCGGATGCCCGTCACGCATATCTACCGATCAAGGCCGGCAATTTGAGTCGTCACTATTCAACTCACTGATGAAGAAGTTTGGCATCTCCCGCATTCGCACTACAGCCTATCATCCACAATCCAATGGCCTTATGAAAGATGGCACCGTACCCTAAAAGCAGCACTAATGGCCCGCGGGAACTCCATTCAATGGACGGATGAATTGCCCACTGTACTGTTGGGATTACGCACTGCACTGCGCTCTAATGGCAAGTTTAGCCCGGCAATGATGACATACGGAACGACACTTCGCTTACCCTCGGACTTCATCATCCCCTCTGCTGACCTACGTCATGAGGAAAATGACTATATTCGTCGCCTTATGGAAACGATGGTCTCGCTCAAATCTACATCATGCTCTAACAGTACTGGACGAGAGCCGTTCGTGCACAAAGATCTTGGAACATGCACACATGTTTTCGTGCGAAAGGATCAAGTCGTCCCTCCGTTAACTCCGCCCTACGACGGCCCATACGAAGTCATTAAGCGTTACGACAAATATTTCAAGATCAAGTTACCACTTCGTTCAGCCGTAATATCTGTAGACCGACTCAAGCCAGCTTACATCTGCACTGAAACAATCGAGGACACAATAGAACATGGTTCCAGACAATCTAACCAGCCCTATGTCACCAGATCCGGGAGAGTGGTAAAACCAAATGTACGCTTCGCTTGAGGGGGAGTGATGTGGGATCCACCCACGTACCCACATATCGCCGCCAAAGCATTCCAACTAGGTACGACGGGTGCGGTCTCACACTACATGCATGGAGCACGAGAAGCGACGGCGGAACAGCGAACGACGGAATACCAAGCTCACCGGCGTCGGTCTCGTGGCACGTCTAGTCGCCGGCGCACGGAGGCGCGCATATTTATAGTGTGCGAGCGAACACGCTGTGCGTGCGAGGGAGATGGACTGCTGCCCCTTCACTAATCGGTTGGGGCGATTGTATAAATATAGGGACCTTTGGCAATAAACGACATTCCGCTCTGAGCAGCCGTCTCGGACGGACCTATTGTTTGTTGTAGCGCTCGCTACAACTTTCATTGTTCCGCCCGAGTACCTGCTCGGTGCGTTCGGCAGCGACCTCGCTGCAGCCAAGGCCAAACAGGTAGCAAAGGGGCAACCTTTTGCTATTTTGTTAGCGTATTTCGGGCCAAGCCGCGTCCTTTTCAGGACAGGGTTTAGCCCAATTTGTTTCTAATCGACGTTTGGCCCCTTCAGGGTATTGGCTCGGCGGAAACCTAACGGTGCTAACAAGCCGAGTCGCGGCCCCAGACACGCGCTGCGCCCCCTCAGGGCAAGGCAAAGCCGACGGGTACGGATCCGGAGGCTGCGGAGGCACACCGCAGTCTCCCCCGTATATCACCTTCCCAACACTACCCTTTCCTTAAATTCCATCCCGTGTACCGGTTGAGCGTGCGGCCTCCGGCCAATACCGCTTACGGTACACGGACTGTTAGGAACCCTTTTGCACAATAAGACTGGCAAAAGGGATACAAGCTTAGGGCACACCTATTTCTAAGTACACCCCCCCTCGCCTATACCCGGCGGGGAGGGACACGCACTCACTCACCCCCGGGCGTTCCTACCCGGGGACTTAGTTCAACGCGTCCCATACCACGTCGCGATCCGCGCTCGTTTTGTGTGAACCCGCCTGGTTTCTTGTGTGTTCTTTACAGGCGGTGCACACCCGGGGTTAGTGAACACACACGCGGCCCCCAAATAATTTTTTACCGTAGGCTCGGACTCAGCCGCCAATATGGCTGATTCTCTGGGCCTATGGATTTGGCTCCCGAGCGGCCTGTCGTCGCCGCTCAAACCGTTAGCGCTCCCCTCACCGTGCCCATTATCTCCAAGGAGGAGATAATGAACATGGTAAGGGAGATGTTCCGGTCGGACAACGCGGTCCGACAAGAAATTATTTCAATGGCTAGGGAAGCCAGGGAACCGTCTGCGTCCTCAGACACCTCGGAGTCGTCCGAGGCTACGACCTCAACGGAGACCACCGAAATCTCGGGCGGCTCCGCGGAGTCTGAAGAGGACATGGACACGTCCCCCAGCACTCCCGCAGCCTCCAATAATCCGAAAAAACGGCCAATATCTGCTTCTTCCTCCGCCTGCGAATCCGGGGAGGAGTCGTCTTCGTCGGAACGCGACGAGGAAGGCTTCACCACGGTGAAGAACAGCCGGAGGAAGAAGCAGAGAAGCGTCGCTGCTCCCGCACCAACCTCCCCGTCCGCGCCTTCTGCGCCTTCCGCGCCTTCAGCGCCAACCGCGTCCGCGTCTGCGTCGACGCCGCCACCGCCGCCGACTCAACCAAAGGGGCCTAAAAAACCCCCGAGGTTGAATTTACAACTCCCCTCAAATATGTCCATGCGGGACATATTTGAAGAATTGCGCAAACAGCGCATATCCATCGCGTCTAACTCGTGGAATAAGATCCACAAGCTTCTTGCCCTGCAGCCCGCCTCAATCGCGGACCACAGGGCGCTGACTAAGTTCTTAGATGCCAAACATTGGCACTATTTCACCTATTCGCTCCCAGACGAGCGGCGCTTCCGCTACGTCATTCGTGGTATCCCCGTCCAGATGTCCACTCTCGAGGTCAAAGAAGGCCTCGAAGAGAAAGGCATAGTCGCCCTAGAAGTGCACAGGATGCACAGACAGTCCCGCGCCTCCCGGCCGGGAATCCAATATGAGATGGTCCTCGCCATCCTTCAGTCCCCTTCCGACGTCAAACGTCTGTTTGAGATAAAAGATATCTCGGGGCTAGGCGGCTTCACCGTCGAAGCCCCACACAAATCGACCCAGATAGGGCAGTGTCACAACCTCCTAGAGTAATAGTGTTCTGTGGTCACAACTGCCAGAAATACGGCCACAATTCTCGTGGCTGTCGCCTCCCCACCAGGTGCGTCAAGTGCCTCGGCGAACACGGCACATCCGAGTGCCCCGTCCCAAGGACCGCTATCAGTGCACGGAGCCGCCTTCGTGCACCAACTGCCGGCAAACCGGCCATCCAGCGAACTATTGCGGATGCCCTCGCGCCCCCAAAAGAGTTGCCAAAGCTCCTAAAGCTGCGGCTCCCTCGGCCCCTCAGGCCACCACATTCAAACTGGCACCTGCGCCAGTGCGCAACCCGTGGTTTCCTCCCACGGCGCGCGCTGATCCCATTTCACAGGCCCCCAGCGGAGTCACTCCCGCTGCCCCGGCCTCTACTCGACCCTCTCCTCCCCCAGCTGTGGCTCCTTCTTCAAAGGCAGCCCAGCCCAAACCCAAACCCAAGCCCACCACCCCTCCCACCCCTTCTCAGTCGGCGACGGTGGCGGCGAAGGCAAGCGACGCCTCTTCCTCAGTCGCCTCATTATTAGGCTCCCCAGAGATAATGATTTTCCACGGGAAACTTTTTGAGCATTCCCGTCTGCTCACCCGTACGGGAGTAGAAGACCCCCTTTTAATCGCTGAGATCGCTCTGATCCAGCAGCAAATCTTCGAGGCCACAGTCAACGCTGTGCGTCTCCCCTCTTTAATTTCATAAATGGCTACCAACGCCAGACAACTCCCCCAGCGGACAAAACCTCGCTCCCTAAGAGTGGGGTTTTTCAATTGTAACGGCATTCGGGACCAAAAAGCCGAAATTTCTTCTTTTGTCCGCGACAACCAAATTGACGTTTTCCTCATCCAGGAAACGTTCCTCAAACCCTCTCACCGCGATCCCAACATCCCAAACTTCAAACTGGTACGAAATGATCGCACCAGTGGCCGTTTAGGAGGCACTCTCATTTATTACAAAAGGTCCCTTCATTGCATACCTTTAGAATCACCGATAAGCTTGAGCAACATTGAGGCTTCGGTCTGCAGACTAGCCATGACTGGACACCCGCCGATCACCATCATATCGGCCTATCTCTCGCCCACTAAGGAGCTTCACTCCAACGAACTAGAAACATTATTTGATCTGGGGGATTCCGTCATTTTGGCGGGAGACCTCAATGCCAAGAACACTCTCTGGAACTGCAACTCGACCAACGAGCGAGGTGCAGTCCTAGAGAGTTGTCTTGACACAATCAATCTAAGCCTATTGGTTCCTTCAGAACCTACCCACTATAGTTACAACGACGACCACCGACCGGACATACTCGACGTGGCACTTGTACGGAACGTAAGCCTTAGCGTGCGTTCCATGCAAGTGTTACAAGAGTTAGACTCTGACCACAGACCTGTGATCCTCGATCTAGTCCCCGAAAACAGTCCAACAGACACAGGTCCTAATATTCCGATGAAGGTGAAAACGAATTGGCGTCTTTTAGGCACCAAGCTCGCGGACACCTCATCCACTGATCTTTCCGCGATCCCGACCAACATCGTGACTCCTGAGGAAACGACCAGCGCGATACGCGTCTTCACCGACCACCTTCAGAACGTCTTGAGCGAAAGCTCCGAGAGGGTGCCAGAGACTGTTCACAGTCACTGGCAACTTCCCGAAGACGTTCGGTGGTGGGTGAGATTGCGTAACGCTACGCTCAAAGCCTGCGCGACGAGACCCGTCCCGGAACGACGACATCTTGCGCGCTACCTCCAACGTGAGGTTAAGCGTCGCATAAAAGAGGTCGTCGATTCGAGGTGGGACACTCGCCTTGCCGATATCGATCCGACACATACGGCCTTTTGGCAACTGGTTCGTTCCTTCAGGAGGAACGATGTGGCCTCCATGCCTCCGCTCAATCGTCCGAATCAACGCCCGGCGTTTGATGACGACGAGAAAGCGGAACTACTGGCCGGCAGCCTGGAGTCTCAATGCTCGCTCACCTCTGTACCTGTAGATGACGACATTCTTGTTGCGGTTGACACTTTCGTCGAAGATAGGAACGCGGTCCGGCCACCGCCAATCTCTATACCGCGACCGTTATACGACAACGTCGACCCGGACGTCGACCTGCCGCCCGATCCCCTTGCGCCGGTGACGATCGAAGAAGTCACCACTCTGATCAAGGCACTCAAACGTAGGAAAGCCCCCGGGGGCGATCTAATCCCTAACCGTATGATCAAGATGCTCCCGGAGCATCTAGTACAAATTTTAACTTCCATTTACGACGCCGCGTTTCGTAACTGCCTCTTCCCAGAGGTCTGGAAAGAGGCAGTTGTGATAGGAATCCACAAGCCGGGGAAACCCGCTTTCGAACCCTCCTCTTATAGGCCCATCAGTCTGCTCAGTACTCTGGGCAAAATCTACGAGCGGATCGTCCTCGACCGCCTTAAAATAGTAGCTTTCAATCAAAATTTGATCCCTCCGGAACAGTTTGGATTTCGCGCTAGACACAGTTGTGTCAATCAGGTGCTCCGCATCACGGAGTACGTCCACGAACAATTCCGTAAAGGAATGCCTACCGGTGCTATTTTCTTCGATATCGAAAAAGCATTCGACAGGGTGTGGCACAACGGCTTGCTTTTCAAGCTGTACACTCTCAACGTGCCCACACAACTCGTGCACATCATACGAGATTTCCTGTCGAATCGCGGTTTCAGATATCGCGTGGAGGGAACTCTCTCTTCCCGACACACCATCACGGCCGGAGTCCCGCAAGGCTCCGCCCTGTCCCCTTTTCTATTCTCGCTGTACACAAGCGACATCCCCAGACCACAAAACGCCCATCTGGCACTATTCGCGGATGATACCGCAATCTACGCCTCACGTATAGACCCCGACAAAGTGGTGCGCACTTTGCAAACCGCCGCCGACGAACTCGGTGAGTGGTTCCGCAAATGGCGAATCACCGTCAATCCCACCAAAAGCCAGGCCATCCTTTTCACTCGGAAAAGGAAAGTCCATATCCCTCACTTTTCAGTCCGCATGTTCGACCAGGTTATCCCCTCGAAGGGTAAAGCCAAGTATTTCGGAGTAACCCTTGATCAGAGTTTGACCTTCATCCCACACGTAAATGCGGTACGCGCGCGAGCCGCATTCGCGATGAGCCAGCTTCACTGGCTCCTAAACAAAAATAGTAAGATGTCAATCCGCAACAAGATTAGGATCTTTAAAACATGCATCCGTCCGATAATGACATACGCGTCGCCCGTATTCGCTCATTTACCGCCCCGTCGCCTTCAGCGAATGCAGGTGCTTCAAAATCGATTCTTACGACATGCACTTGGTGCCCCGTGGTACGTTCGCAATCGCAACCTCCACGTGGACACCAATATGCCGACCATCAGGCACTTTATGCAGTGCGTCAGCAGACGCTATTTCGACAGGGCGGTAAACCACCCGAACACGCTTATCCGTAAAGCGTCTATATATACTCCATTTGACCGCGCCAAATGGAGACGACCGCGATCAGTCCTGACCGATCCAGAGGACGAAATCACTCTAGCTTTACGTGAAAAGAACGAGCATTTAAAGCTCATACACTCCACAAGACCGCTGTACCGTCCTCGCCGTCGAGGACCTCGTCGCGTTCCCCATAACCCTGCCCTCTCGTAGCAGTTCCGGCCCGCGTGCCGAAGACTACGATCAACACGTTAAATAGGATTAGGCTAAAAACCATATTCCCCAAACGTTGATGTCTTATCCTCTCAGTGGCCGTCCTGAGCCGAGGTTCGTGACCCGTTATGAGACTATCCCGCCCTCACACCCGCCACTGCAACTCCTGTAAGCCAGGATCGGCAATGGCACGCATTTTATGACACCGAGCGGTGAAGCTCGGCGAGTCTCAGGGAACACTAATATGTCTGTAACCCGCAACGAAATTAATCAAAAAGAAAGATAGGGAGGAGTTGGAAATATTAATTGTCCACTTCCCTCCATAGCAAAGCGGCAGACAAAAATAATGAACTAAGGAGGTATTCTAACCTCAAGTTTAGAGACGTTTACAACTAGAAAAGCCAGTTGTAAAGCACCACGGATAAAAATTCAATGAAAGGGTCCTATCATTTGAGCTGTCAAATTTGATTCCAATAATAGGTATGGCAAAAACGCCGGAAAGCACGGAAATTCCGTCTAGTCTCTACAAGGTCCATGTAGTATACAACCCCAGATGTTACTTGCATACTATCCAGCATGATGTTGCGCTCATCATGCCAAAGACCACACTCCCAAAGTACGTGATGTGCAGACTGTTCATACACGTAACCAGGTGTAGAGCATGGGCACACAGGAGAGTCAACCAGCCTAAATGAAAATAGTTTGCCCTTAAAACTACCGTGACCGGTAAGAAATTGCGATACACAATTATCTATTTCTAGCCAAGTTTTATTTAGGCGATCGCGAACGCATGGAAAGTATTTATATAAATGACGCCCTTTCGAGGATACGTCCCATCTATATTGCCATTCGTTTAAAAGCTCATTGTGTACATCAGTGTGCGGTTTAAATAATCTGTTGGTTCTTAAGAGCTCACGCGACGTCAGAAACCGTTTGTCCATATCCTCTCTAGTGGAGTAATACATAGCGGCACGACGCTGTACCTCCAAATCGACTGGGAGTACGCCCGCAAGGACAGGCAAAGCTTCCGTACTAACAGTTCTATACGCCTTACACAAGAATATCAACGCCAGACGTTGACTCTGGAGCAGTTTTCTGCGCACAGCACCGATAGTAGCCCTATCGGCCCATACAGGTGATCCGTATGTAATACATGCTAAGTAAGTCGCTCCATAAATGACTTTGAGTGTAGTGAAAGATAGTCCCCACGTAGAAGTCGATATCCTTGTCAAAGCGTAAAAGTTCCTTTTTGATTTTTCTCCAACGTTTCTTATGTGTTCCACAAAAGAAAAATTTCTCTCTAAGATTAACCCTAAATAACAAACCGATTCTTTTCTCTTGACAGTGATATTATTAAATTTAATTCGTGGCGGTGATTTTAATATTCCCTTTAAAAGCAGTTGGAACGTTTTCTGCGGTGCAAAGGTAAGGCGGTTTCTTACACCCCATTCAGATATCAATTGTAAAGACGTCTCCGCCAAACTTTCTAGCCCCGATCTACTATTTGACTCTATGAGTAATAATCCGTCATCCGCATATCCGGTCAAAGTGCACCCCACAGGTAAAGGAATCGAAAGAAAATCATCGAAGCCCAAATTCCATAAGTAAGGACCTACAACCGAACCTTGTGGACATCCCATCGTCAGCGGCTTCGACACGGCGTGGTGGCCAAGTTTCAGTTTGGTTGTTCCGTACGAGAAGTATGTGTAAATAAGGGAATATATATTCCTATAGCAACCTCGTATTTTTAACTTGAGAAGTATCATAGGCCACCAAGCATTATCGAAGGCACCAGAGATGTCTAGGAAGATACCGAGTACATATTTATGTTCCGAAGTACTCACCGTTCTTCTAACCGATATAGCCGCGTCAGTAGTCGATCTACCTATTGTAAAACCGAATTGATTTTTGTGGAAAACTGGTCCGCCCGGTAACAGACGAGGGACGATAAGACGTTCTAAAAGTTTACCTAGAGACGGTAACAGCGTTATAGGTCTATATGACTTGGGGTCCTCGGGAGACTTATCGCCACTTTTAGGTATTATTCGAATGAAACCGGAACGCCATATTCGCGGAAATATGCCTTCAGCAATACATCGGTTAAAAACAGTCAGTAACGCCTCACCGGCTGATTTACACGCTTCTTTAATCATCTTGTTGGATACTTTATCCTCACCGGAGGCTTTGTTTAGCGGTAAAGATCTAACGATGCTAATAAATTCATCAAACGTTACGAGGTTTGAGACAGGAGAGTTTGGCATTTCCGCGGCCCACATTCTAATTTGATTGTGATACTCGCTGTCGTTAACAGTGTCATCGGGTATTAGAGAATTTAATAGAGCTTCCGTGGTCTCCTCAATACCAGTTGTATAGCTATTATTAATTTTAATGTTATCAATGTAAGCCAGATGAATTGACTTATTTGCTTTGAACTCATGATATAAAGGAGACCATGGGCCCTCTTTATCCAAACGCGCGGCAATTTTACGCAATAAATTACCTTTTGATTGTTGTACTGCTGCTCTATAATGTGACCTGGCAATTTTAAGTGCATTAAAAGCAGATGTAAATACTTCACTAGTGTCACGACGCTTTTTAAGCTTATTAAATCTCCTGCGCGCCCTGCGAAAAGTTCGCCGCAGATGGACTAGATAATCATTCCACCAATCACATCTACGAGTGTTAGTGATGGAACCTCGGCCGATAGCAACATCCGCACAGTATGTGAAAGTGTCCGACATAATTTCGGCACACGTTTCAGGTGAGAGATCATTGCGAGTGAAGTCCGTGGCATGTTTAGCAAATAAAGAGCTGAAAAAGTCCCAGTTTGCCCCTTTAGTTTTATATCTAAAATCAAAGTTGTTATATATACCTTGCGTCAATCTAGGCAAGAATTCGTACACAATCAGGCGATGGTCACTACATGACGCATCCGGTAGGACGCGCCATCTATCAAGTCGAACATCTCCACTAGAAAGTGTGACGTCAATAGAAGACTCGCCCGTAGGGCTGCAGTACGTTGGTGGTGCTTCGGGGGTATTGTGGATAATAAGATTCATCTCTGCGATGAAATCTTCGACAGCGCAACGCCGATCGGTATCAGTGGAACGATATTTGCCATACCAGAGAGTAGATGACGCGTTAACGTCAGCACCTATAATGACTTTACGGCCTGCAAGCGACCGTAAGACATGGCGGAGATGGTGAATGTGTGGTCCTACGGGGTCTGAGTATTGGAAATAGCAGCTCACAACATAAACCTTACAGCTCGGATTTGAAACCTCCGCGACTGCACAGTGTGACGTCATAAGATTACGCACTGAGGTAATAGTAAAATTTGAACTCGATATATAAATGCCAGCTCGTGAGTTGCTGTCAAGCTGTACGACCCTGCTACGAAGTTGAGCGTGTTGGTATTGCTCCTGTACAAGTATAACGTCGAGTTTATATTCGCGGACTAACGTATCTAGCTCCGACGTCGCCACCCTATCATTATGGAGATTTAACTGTCCTATAGTAAAGTTATCCATTTTAAATTTATTTAATAATGAGTTGAGAGAATGAGAGTTTCTAACTTGTGTTTATACGATGGACAATCCTGAGATCCACAACGATGGTCGTGAGGTTTCTTAAAGCGTTTGCAAGTTGCGCATACGGCCTTAAAATCACGATTTTCTCTGTTTGGGCAAGCCTTGGTTTCATGCGCTTCGGCACATACGGCACAAGTTGGTGTCTTGATAGTGCAGAACTTATGCACATGCCCGTATTGTTGACAATTAAGGCAGCGGACTATCTCAACGTCATCGATAAATCGACAAGTTGCCCAATCTATAAATAATTTGTCTTTGGTCGCAACTAGATGTTTCCGTATTTCTGTGTCTATTTCTACGCCTATCCATTTACGCCCGTGATCCAAGGTACGTCTCCGAACAATCTTAACTGATTTGATGAAATCATCCTCCTTAATTGGCATCTCATCTTTTATATTTTGCCTGTATAACGCGGTTAAAAACGGTTTATCGTCCATTGAAGATGGCACATCTTTAATCAAAATACGCGGACGACGACCTCTAGGTTTTTCCAAACGTAGACCGGCTGATTTGATTGCCTCAACCGACTGCAATTTTTTAATTTGATTTTCATTCGCGACGCGAAGTACAACGCCTGCTTTCGCGGTTTTTTTAACGCCTACGATTTGAAACCCGTCGTCGCTGGGTTTAATTGCTTTAAACAGCGCTTGTTTCGTGGCAGACGATGACGCAAGATCAGCTGATCGCTCGCTAGTCGGATAAGCCACTACGCACGGGAGCGGGGCGCGAGGCTCCATTGCCGGGACTTGTTTTGGCAGACGGAGTTTGACTGTGCTCGCATAGTCGCTTTTATTGTCCTCTTTGGGTGGAATAATATGAGGACAATGTTTGAGGGCCTCCAACTCCCGCTGCGCATTGGCCAACTTGGTTTCATTGCAAGACGATTTTAAGGCCAACACCGAAATTAATGCTGTGATACGCTGAGTAAAGTCCATTATCGCCGATTTGTTCGCGACGTTCATACGTGAACCCTGATCATTGACTAGTTCGTTAATTTTGCTCAGGTAATTAGCGGCCTCAGATACTAAATCGCAATAATTATCACTCGTAACGTTGCCTCTGTTATTATCAGACGCGGGCGAAACCGAATTATCTGATTCCGATCGCTGTATACGCTTAGACTGCTCGGGTGAATTATTTAATGACGGCGAAACTTCGCTAAATAGTCGTTTCGGTTTCGCAGAAGAAGGCGATCTCTGTACTATTCCGCTTTTACGGAAAGGGTTTGGTCCGCGGTCAGGGGGATCGTCGTTATTAGCCGACATGGTTATTTAAAATTAACGCACTCAAATATTATATTTAAATCGAAAATAAATTAAATTAATCTTCCGCCGGATCAGGCAAGTACCCTCACAATAAAAATAAAAACACTTACCGATGAAATAATTAGGTAATTATTTCGAAAATCCGTGATAAAACACTTAAAGACTTACGGACCGTAGTACACAAAGCAACACCACACAACCAGAAACAACCCACGAACCGATAGTTCAACTCCAAACACGATTAGCACAATATAATTAACCAGTGCGTAAGAACGTCACCGTACAGTGCGCGCGCGCGGAGGGTCGTGACCCGTTAGTGGGTCGCCCTCAGCGTGGTCGCTTAATTTAATGGGTTGCGAGCGCCTTCTGCGCTCACCCACAAGACCGCTGTGCTTGTATAAGCCGACTCTCGTCAGGCTAACAAGAGTATAGTCAGGGTCAAAAAAAAAAAAAAAAAGCAATAAACGATGAGTATCAATCTGAGCGTCGTGTTTAATTTACTTCTGTTGGCTACCACATTACCTTGACCCCTACAATGTGGATTATTGTGGATATATTATTTGTTGCATATTCCCATTGCCGTGTTATTTTTCCATAATATAAGTACTTAATCACACTTGCATTTGCATCGTATCACTGGTTGATCATTATGTTCACACCATTGTGTGCCTTTACTGCAGTGTAACATAATTTTTATATTTTATTTTATATCTTGTTCCACTTCTTATTATTATTTTTACCCCAAGGTGCGACACGTACTTCGCCTGCTTATAGCCGCGCGAGTAGTGGCGACTGGCGACTAGCGAGTGTTTTGCCTCCTTCGCCCCTCAGTGCTAGCGAGTAGCGAGATATTTTATTTAAGTATATTATATATTTTTATTGCTTTTTTTTATATATATTTTTTTATGTTGTACGCAACAGATGTGTTATAATCATACTAATGTTATAAAGGCGAAAGTTTGTAAGAATGTATGGATGTATGGACGTTTGTTACTCTTTCACGCAAAAACTACTGAACAGATTTCAATAAAATTTGGCACACGGGTAGATTATGTTCAGGATTAACACATAGGCTACTTTTTATCCAGGGAAAATACAAAGCGGGACTTTTGTCCTGGGAAAACACATTCACGCGGGCGGAGCCGCGGGCAAAAGCTAGTGTTAATATATTGTAATGTTTTCAGTCCGACTTTGTGTCCGTACGTCACCTAGGTGCCCCATTGAAAATCAGCGCTGCAGTGTCAGTCAGGCTGATGCTGCAGCAAGAAGCTGAACGGGGGTTACCGTCGTTGGCGCAATACTTATAATTATGTAATAATTTCTTTGTATTCAGTTTTTTCTCCCTTTTTTATAAAACACGTTATATTTTCGTGCCAATAATAAATAATTCTTTCTTTCTTTCCTTCATATTAAGATTTATGTAATAGTTAGTGTTACGTTTAGTATAAGTGTAAACAATAAATATAATATATTTTTATGTACATAGAATTATGTAGAGTGTAAGAAAGTTGCCTACATTACTATTATTACGTACTAGGTGGTGCTTGTGGCTTCGCTCGCGTGAAAAGCCATTCCCACAACAATTCCCTAAATCAGAGTCCGACGCCAGCCCTGTTTAAAAAAATTGGATTAAAACATTCAAACACTGGAGCAAACTACCGGGAAAAAGAGTAGCCTAATACATGTTAATTCAGAACCTAGTTTTTTCGTGTGCCTAATTTCTTCCAAATCCGTTCAGCAATTTTTGCATATGCTTCTAACAAACAACGAATCATACAAAATGATGCAAATATCCAAATATTTTCATAAATTTGCATTTGTAATGTTAAAAGTATCTAATATCCAACTACTTAACAACTCTGCCTAAAATATGTGATTTAAATAATCGTATTCTCATTCGTATTCGCGAATATGGAAAATCAACGCTCGTTCATCCCTACTGCGTACCGCGTAATGTACCTATAATTCTCGTTATTTTATTACATATTTATCCTGAAGGCTGAGTATTTATACACTTCAGTTTTTATACACTAGTATACAAACAACATCTGTAGTGTAAGCGAGTGACTTTGTAGCTTCAGAAATGTTGAACAAATAATCCCTTTTGAAATTCGTTCTGCCTAAAGAGGTAAAAAACTGAAAGCTTGTGGTAGAGGGCGCCACTGTTGAGTGTTCCAAAGAACAGCCATATTGTTTGTTTCTATTAATTTCGGCAGACCTTAATTTCTTATAAACGTTCAATCATGTATTCAACGTGGAGTGTAGTGCAGCTAAAAAAGGAACTAAGAAAACGGGGAGCTTCTGTTGTGGGTAAAAAGGCAGCTTTAATTCAAAGGTAATTAAGATCGGTCGTTCGTCGCACAGTGGAGTTTATTTTGACTTGTGTAATTATTTTCGTTTGTAAAACCCTATTTCATTATTGTAGATTAGAAGATTACGACAGGAATAATAAATTTGAAGTTGAACTCGAAGATCAAACAGAAGACAACATTCCTAATATTCCTGGTTTGGACAAATTTAGAGACGTTAATGCCAGTACAAATCTTCCAGTTATCTCTAAATGCCACATACAAGAATTTGCAGGAAGGTAAATAAGCCTACTCAACAATGGTTTCTTCAATTTTATTACAATCTAAACTATAATTGACATAAATAAAACCTACTTAATATATTGTTACAGGTTTGGAGTACCGGCTAAAGGGAGACTACTGTATGAAAACAGATGCTTAGTTACTCTTCGTGTTGCATTTGAGGGTAACTATGCGTACTTCCATGCCCAATGCAAAGCGCAAATGAAAAAGCTGTTGTACATAGTTTTATTAAAAATTGAAAACAGCGGTATGATTGAGGAAAGTCATTGCGAATGTGCAGCTGGAAGTGGGTTGGAAGCATACTGTAAACATATATTTACTGTTTTATATGGGCTAGAAGATATGGTTAGAACCAAAACAATCATAATGCATAAAGTATGTACTGAAGAATTAATGTTGTTTAAAAAACCAAAGAGAATATTTTATCATTCTCCTATTCAATCCAAAGATCTTTCAAAAAAAAAAACAGAATATCTCCAATCATATATTGCCCCATATTAGAAAATAATATAATGGATAATTACCAAGATTATGTAAAGAATCTTGCTATTGGGTTTGCAACTACGTATGGGTCTAAAATGCCATATTTGCAGCTCATAAAACCTGCTAATCCATATGCTATTGAAGGAGACCATGACTACTTACAAAAAAGTGCAAAGGACATGTTGAAAGAAAATTTATTATTAAATAATATTACTGAAAAACAAATAGAAGATGTGCAAGCTAACACAATATTGCAAGATGCATCTAAAGATTGGCATTTATATAGAAAAATTAGAATCACTGCTAGCAATTTTCATGCAGTTTGCCACAGTAGAGGTAACAGACTGGCATTATTAAATAATATTATGTACCCAAAAAAATTCTTTTCAAGGGCTACAACTCATGGAAAAGTTCATGAGTCTATTGCTATAGAAAAATATGAAAGTTACTTGGGTACAAAACTTAATAAATGTGGTTTGTGTATTTCTTTTACACATCCATTCCTTGCAGCATCACCCGATGGATTGCTAGGCACAGAAACTGTGATAGAGGTGAAGTGTCCATATGCATGTAGGTACTGTGTTATTTCACCAAATACAGTACCATACTTATATTATGATAGCAATGGTGAATTGAAATTAAAAAAGAAGCATTGTTATTATACACAAATACAGGGCCAATTATTTTGCACAAAAAGAAAATTTTGTAATTTAATTATATTCACATTTGTAGATATGAAAGTTGTATATATTGAAAGGGATGATTCTTTCATAAACAATATGGTTCCAATATTAACATCTTTTTATGAAGAATGTCTGGAGCCCGCAATTTATGATAAATATATATATAAACAGTATGATTCAATAATTAAACCAAGTTAAAATACAATTGTTGTTTTATTCATTGTTTCATGATACATTCTCTAAAATTACAACACATAAGGCACACAAAAAATATTTTAGATGCAATGGGTACAAAATTATGATGTAAATCTTCTTTTAAGATTTTGTAAGTCTTTGTTAAACCGATTAAGCGTTCTATGTGAACACGCTGGCTTGCTAGTTTTCTATCCCTCAATACTTTAACCCCAGGTATTTGAGCCTTTCCTCTTAAAAATGTGGGAATATTTAACATGACATTTTTACCAATAAACATATCCTGTATATTATATCCTCTATCTGCAAGGATACTGTCTCCCGGTTCACATAATTTCAATAAATTGCTTCTTTCCACTGTCTGCCGATCACTGATTGAGCCTGCATATGCTGGAGAGCAGTAAGACAGCAACCCTCCGGGTGTGGCTCCTACTAATACTTTTAAGGTATTGCCATGTGTGTAGCTGCTCCATGAAGCTTGTTGTGAGATAGGGTTACCAGGTTTTTGTATTCTTATTTCAGTCCCATCTATAATGACCCTAGTATTCTTGTCATATTGTCTAAAATGGTCAGGCATGTAATAAAAAACTAATTCTTTACTAGGCCAAATGTCTAACTTACTCCAAAGTTGGTCAATGTAATTTATCCAAGTTATAAATATGTTATATACTGTTGTTGGACTAATATCAAAAAATTGAGCTAGTTCCAGATTACATTTATTTTGTCTTAATTTCATCATGGTCAAGAAAAATTGATCTTCGAGACTTACATTTTGTATGTGACTGCCATAATAATTAATTAAGTGAGCCATTGGACTGAGTGTAGAAAAAACAAAATAAAATTTGGCATATGCTTCAAAACCTGTGTAAAAAGCAATAACAGTATCATTGTCTTTGTACAGCTCCATATATAAATTGAAAATTCACTTGAGTACTTTTAGATAACCTAAATTGTACATTTTGTGAAAGATCAACAGGTGATGAGTCCATGGGTATTTCAATTTCATTTTCTACATGAATTTCCTCATCTTGTATTATAGTTTCATGTGTTATTTTTGTTTGTATTCCACTAGGTCCAGGTAATTGTCCATCAGAAGTAATTTCAAAGCAAAGCTTCTTCCTACTTCTCTCTGCATATCTTTTGGAACGCTCTTGTGCTGATGGATTAATAGGTATCTCCTTTGTGAAGGAAAAGATTGAGGGTACAGCAGTTTTTTTCAAAACTTTATGTAGAGATTCATCACCTAGAACATAAAAAAGTAAATTAACATGGTTGCTGTATCTACTTGAAGTAAACTTTAATATCTCATGTTTATTCTGTGATATAAAGAACTCGTCAATTAAAAACTGAATACATTATGAGTCCAAGGTCTTCGGATCTCACCTGTATACGAATTTCTTCCGTAATAATCTTCAGGCTTAAAGTGGCTAGCACATATCCTGGAGTAATTAGTAGCCTTCCAATTTTTTCTTCGTAGGGCCCTTTCCCATAGTCTTCTTCGTTTTAAGTCTTTGGGGAACAAGTGGATTCCTGTATTTTTACAATCAACAGCTGCACAAAGAGTCATATTATATCCGATTACGGTGTCTATTTATTAAACACTAGCTTTTGCCCACGGCTTCGCCCGCGTTAATAAGTTTTTCCGGGCTAAAAGTACATACATAAAAACCTTCCCGTTGCATCACTCTATCCAACACATTTATTTGGATAAAGATTAATATTATGACGTTGATACAACTCTTAACAAATAATGCATTAATTTCGACCAAATTTGATTACCATAAAAACGGTTCTAGAGAGTTAATCTTAAAAGATAGACATATACTGTCGCGGACTTTTTTTTAGATAATTTCAAGAGGAATAATTCTTTCATACATATATTTTTGGTATCTTGAACCGTTTTCGCAGCGCACGCAATGGAAGCCCTCAAGGATGAATAATTTTCCCCGCATTTTTAACATTTTCCATTATTTCTTCGCTCCTAATAGTTGCATCGTGATGTTATATAGCCTATAACCTTCCTCGATAAATGGTCTATTCAACACAAAAAGAATTTTTCAATTCGAACCAGTAGTTCCTGAGATTAGCGCGTTCAAACAAACAAACAAACAAACAAACTCTTCAGCTTTATAATATTAGTATAGATTACGTGATGTTTACAAAAAATGTATGGAAATTGACAGTTAGCTGTCAAACTTATGGAACACTCAACAGCAGCGACATCTGAGGTGATAAATAGTCAGTTTTTTACCTCATTAACTTACCTGTAATATAACCTGACTGAGTAGAAAAGTGAAACGACTGAACTCCCACATTCGTACTGCCTACAGTTCATTTTAAATTGTTCATGTTATATTTCATCCTATGAATAATTATTATCTAATTGGGAAAGCCCCATACTGCAACCATAACTAAGATTGAAGATGATCGAGGTGGTAGATTCATAACGATTAAAAAGAGCTTTAGAAAAAGGCAATTTAAATAAAGATTACCTATTTTATTTATTTATTTTATTTATTTAAGCACTTCATATACAAATGTATAAAGGCGGACTTAATGCCGTAGGCATTCTCTCCCAGTCAACCTTAGGGTGGTGCAGAGATTAATAAGGTAGGTGCAACAGAGGTACTTCGAGATAATATAAACTTATAAATACACATACATAAACATAGATTCATATTACGATAAGTATAATGTATACACATAATAAATACGGGCATAAAATACATAGCATACATATAATACATATATATAAATATAGTAAAATATTTGTGAATCAAGGTGGCGATTCTTCCTCTTCATTCAGCAATAATCGTCGTACCTTCATTTTGAAGGTAATCCGAGTGGTAGACGTTCTGATTTCGAGCGGGAGCGAATTCCATAAGTGTATAGATTGGATAGCGAAAGAAGAGTGAGTAAAGTCAGAGCTGTGAGTGGGACACTTCAGGAGAAGATTGCTAGATGAGCGTAAGTTCCTATCGTGGCTATCACAAAGGTATTGGAAATTAGAAGACAAGTAAGTGGGAGGGGTAGGGGAGGTAAGAAAAGAATAAAGAGTGGTAAGTGCACGTAACGATCGCCGCTGTCGTATAGGTAGCCATTTTAATTGTTGTCGATAGTTGGAAATGTGGTCATATTTTTGAAGATTAAACACGAATCGAATGCAGTTATTAAGAAGACGGTCAAGTTTGTTGAGTTGGTCTGCATTCAGGTCAAAATAGCACACATCACCATAATCGATTATAGGAAGGATTAAGGCTTGTACAAGCGTAGTCTTAGTCTTAGGCGGAAGGAAGTTCTTTAGACGGCAAAGAGCGCGAAGAGTACCGGTTACTCTTTGACATACAGAGGTTACCTGCGGCCTCCAGCTCAGGGTGGAGTCGATGTGCAGACCAAGATCTCTAACACTAGTGCTCCAGGGAATGTGAGTGCCGTTAAATGTAACAGGTGGAATGATCGCGTTATCCAGCCTGCTAATCAACCTTGAACTACCTATAATTATGGCCTGACATTTCGCAGGGTTCACAGATAAGCCAAAATTGTCGGACCATAATTTAATTTGAGCTAAGTCTCTGTTCACTCTGTTCACGGCGGCAGACACACAATCCACTCCATCCTGAGAATAAATCTGCAAGTCATCGGCATACAGATGGTACGCACATTGAAGTTCTTGAGTAAGGAGGTTAATAAAAATGGAAAACAATAGTGGGGAGAGTATACCGCCTTGAGGGACTCCAGAGTCGATATCACACCAACTGGACGAGGAATCACCGAGTCGTACCGACTGTTGGCGTCCCTGAAGATAGGACGAGAACCAATCCAGTGCCGCAGGAGAGACCAAAAGGTGGGAGAGGATGGCTAGGAGAATTTCGTGACTGACCATACTAAAGGCGTTCGAGAAATCGACCAAAGCCAAAATCGTGACTTTGGTGTCTTCCATGCCCGCCCTAATATCGTCAGTCACTTTGAGTAGCGCAGTAGTAGTGCTGTGACCAGGCCTGAAACCCGATTGCAGTGGGCACAACAAGTTGTTGAGGTGCACAAAATTAGAGAGCTGCTTGTGGGCACAGGCCTCGAGCACTTTGGAGAGGAATGGAAGGATGGATATGGGACGGAAATGATTCACGAGAGCAGGGTTAGGGATTTTGGGAAGAGGGATTACAATAGCTTTCCGCCATAGAGACGGAAACACACAAGAGCTAAAGGAGCTATTAATGATATGTGAAATAGCTGGAAGAAGGTGGTCCAGGATGGGGATTATCATACGGCGGCTGATGCTATCGCAACCAGTCGCGTTAGATTTAATGGAAAAGATTACCTTTTTGATCTCGCCCAGCGAAACTGGAGAAAACTGGAAAGGATTGATGTTAGGTCTGGGGAGACCAGCTAGGAAACCCATGGTACGACGCATGATTTGGCGATCAATCAGGTTAGAGGAAGAGAAATGACGATTTATATCATCCAAATCAATAGTCACCCCACAGGAATCTGGACTTTTATTTTTGCCAATACCTAGAGTTCCGAGGAACCTCCAGATACTGGCCGGAGTAGATAAAGATATAGCACTGAGAATATGACGGCGTTTAGCGTTGCGCACCATCTGATTACACCGATTCCTTGCAATCTTGAAGAGGCACCAGTTCTCCTCCGAACGGTCCCTCCTGTACTTACGGAAAGCCCGGTCCCTTCGTCTCATTGCCATGCGAATCCCTTGATTCATCCACGGTGCAGGGGGACGCTTGATTTTAACTTTTTTTATAGGTGCATGAATGTCGTAGAGAGCTGTGACAGACTGATTGAATATTTCAACTTTTTCATTTATTGAGGTGGCTGCAAATAAACGATCTAAATTACAGTTGGCAGCATCTTTGTTCAGCTTCT
Source organism: Lapara coniferarum (assembly GCA_949316025.1). Classification (NCBI taxonomy): domain Eukaryota; kingdom Metazoa; phylum Arthropoda; class Insecta; order Lepidoptera; family Sphingidae; genus Lapara; species Lapara coniferarum. Next base: position 13,214,702 of record OX438927.1, read on the forward strand.
CTGCATCCATGCGACCAAAACTACGCAAGTACAACACCTTGGAGGGGAACTTGGGGGTTTTAAGGGCGTAGGACATGTATATGAGGTTGTGGTGAGAGAAACCAGGAGCCGGAAGTTGACCGTGTGAGGAAACAAGGGAAGGAGCAGAGGTGAGGATAATGTCAAGCCAGGTGTCGTGGCCATCCAAATTATGGTGGGTGGGTTGCAGTGGAAGGACGTGCAGTTTGACAGAATCAAGGATGGTGAGAAGTTTTCGGGACCGAGTGGAGTGGGTGGCTAGGAGATATTGACTATTTGAC